>PVIY010026235.1:0-35636 GCA_004026745.1 Myrmecophaga tridactyla
GAGCTGCGTGGGAGCTGCGAGGGGGCTGCGGGGAGCTGTGGGGTGCTGCGGGGGGGCGGCGGGGTTGCTGCGGGGCTGCGGGCGTGGTTCCGCCAGCACAGGGTATAACGCTGATTTCTGTGTGTTTTTGGTTTTTGTGGTTTGGTCGTTTTATTTTTTCTTCTTTCTAGAGCTATTTTTTCTCACTCTCTTTTTTAATCTTTTTATTGTCAAATAAGACATGAAAGAGGACGGAAGGAAATTCAAACTAGGGAATTTTCCACTGGGAGAGAGCAGGCATGATATAAAATGCCTTTTTCCGTCTGTCTTCATACTCCATATTAATATTAACAGTAAAAAGATACACATGGCAGCGCCTGACTTCAGAGCCGTCTTTGTTTCCAGGCCCACGTCCTCCCCTGCGCACCAGGACCCAGTCCCTGACCCCCACGCCCCAGGCCCACGTCCTCCCCGCGCCCTGGGCCCCAGTCCCCGACCCCCGCGCTCCAGGCCCGCGTCCCACGGCGCCCCAGGCCCGGGTCTCCCCGCGCCCCAAGCCCGCGTCCTCCCCGCCCTGCGACTCAGGGCCTCGTCTCCCCGCGCCCCAGGCCAGGGCCGCGTCTGCCGCACGGCTCTCCAAGGCTGTCGTGGAGTAAGGACGAGCGTCCTGGGGGAGCGCCTTCCTCCCGCAGACACCGCTCCAATTCAGGGCCGCTGCGTGCGCGGTCCTTAGAGTTAGAAGGATCTGGGCGCGCGCGTGGCCTTAGAGTCTTTATCCTGTCCCAATAACTAATAACTCTCATCTAGCACATGCGGAGTGCTTCTGTGTCCCAAGGAACGCGCTAAGAACTGGACTCACATCAACTGATTGTTGCTCACACAGCTTTATAAGGCAGGCACTAATAGTAACCCCGTTTTATAGATGAGGAAACTGAGGCACACAGAGGCTTAGTCGCTTTCCCAAGAAGGTGGGAGAGCTGCGTGCCTCTTTACACACGCTCTTGCAGCACACTTGCTGCCAGCACCCTCGGCTCGGTCTCATGCCTCAGCTCGCCTGCTCCCTTTGCCTGAAAAGCTATCCCACCTCACCTTCTTCTAGCTCTACCTTGTCCAAACCCACCACTCCCTCAAGGTCCCGGCAAGATGCGCGCTCCTAGGGAGAGGATTTCCTGATTACCGTCAGCTGGGGCCCGTCTCCGTATTCTGAAAAGCAAATTCTTTAATTGTACCACGGAGCATGTGCCACATCCTGTCTCACACTAATTATAAATGCACACACTTCATCTTTGTGGACCTAAGCTAGGCTCTTGAAGGTAGGATGCGTGTCTGATTCACCTCCATGCTCCCAGGTCACCTACAATGCCTCCTGTGGTATTTATCACACGGCAGGAGAATGAATATACACAGCCGTCTGTATATAGCCATTCTGTAGCCGAGAATGAATGCCGTCTTTTACACACTGGGCTGGCTGGATGCATTTAATGCATCTTTACGTGTCAGCAAACGCTGTGAGTTTTTTCCCAGGGGAGAAGCTTCTGTGTAGTGTTTAAACCTGCTACAACTGAAGAGCAAATCTGAGAACCCCCAGGTATGCGTACATGGCTTCTCCAAGGACAAGGCTGGGGTTGCATTGCTTCTCTACATTCTCTTACATGAAAGACAGCATCCCTGTCGGCCTCTTCTCTAGCTGCCCTTTCTGGCCCAGGACTTCTGAACCAGGCCGAGGCCCTGGCCCACACACTGCCCACATGGCAACTGGTGTTCACGGCCACAGAGGCGTCCCTGCTTGACCCTGCCCAGGCCATTACCCTCTCGATGTAAAACACTTCCTTATTTGTATAATAGTGCACGTAAAAGGCCAGTGTGATGAAACTTTCTACCTTCAACCAATGGGTGACTCATGAAGGAGTCTATTTTTTCTAATTTTCATGAAGCAACAAGAGACACATTCAGGCAGAGAGAGGAGCACACATGAACTCCTTCAAGGTGATAATTTGATAGAAACTTATAAAGCTAGTATCAGCTTAAATAGGGTTAAATTGCACACCCTGTCCCCGAATATCAGACTTAAAACTCTTTGCAAATAGAAAATATTCCTCAATAAAGTGATAAAATGAGGCCTTTTGATCCTGGCTGCCCATCAGATTCCCCGTCAAGTTTAAATGCTCACACACACACACACACACACACACACATGCACACATGCACATACACACACGTGCTCCTGCCCCATTGCACTTCTCCCCTGGAAACTTCACAATTAAAAAAAGAAACTGCACAGTTAAGGCTGACGTGCAGGCTGGGTTGAGAATTACTGTGACAAAAGAAGACACAGGAGTAATGGGCGACGCTCAGTCCCAGCCTTCTGCTGCCGCTGCTTTTTCATGAAAAGGGCTGGCTAGAGAGGACACCGTAGGAGCATTCGTTCTGCAGGAGACAAGACTTGGATAATTTCATAGCTACAGAAAACAGTGGGCGGCTATGATTTCAACACCAGTAGAGGCAAAACATTTTTTCTAAATACAAACCAAAATATATTTTAAAAACTCTGCATACTCTACCAAAAAAGGAAGCACAAATTCAAGATTATGGAAATTGTATTTCATTCACATTAGAATACCATTAATTATTAGCAGTATTTTAATATTAAAATAAATCAATTATTGGCAATATTTTAATATTAAAATAAATCAGAATGGAGAAGACCCACTATTGCTCAGGACTCTAAGAAAAGCAAACTATTTCTTAGTGAAGAATGTTAATAATTCGAAGTCTATTACCAAATGGAAAACTTAATACATTCTATTCTAATGCATGTAATTGAGCTACCATATTATTTTCAACTCACTCTTTCTTTCTCAAGAAACTGTCTTTCTCTTGCCCTCTTTGATTTGACAGATGCTGCTGGATGTGATGCTGTAAGAGTTCATTCTATGCTCTCCTCCCTAAATATTCTTTTTCCCTCTGACTTCACCCCAGGTGTGCATCTTTACATTGCTAAAGATATTTTTACATTCCTGTCCACCTTGAACGCAGGTTTTATTCTCATCCTTTCTAATATAGCCAAATTTTATGAGTTCTGTCTTCCACTATCCCTGGTATCCTGTTACTCTGTCTTTGTTAAGAACAAGTTCAACGATTTTATAAAGTAATCTGGGGGTATGGGAGCCAATCATATTATACAATTATATACACTAAATGTTTAGGAAACAAACATGAGGTTCAAACAGATCTGGCAATAATGTCTTCGCCTGAAAAAAAGTGGAACTCTGGTGGAATTTCAGGCACTGAGCGTAATGGTGTTGAAATAGCTTTGGGAATGTGGATCTATCAGAAACTGAAATCATGTTATATAAGCATCTGCCTAGTCTGTCTGTGCCAAGTCAATCCCAGTTCTTTAGTCCAGGTGGACTCCAGGAGCACAAAGGGATGGGAAGCACCAAGGACGTGAGAATTGCCACAAGCTCCTTCTTTGGATTCCAGAACAGTTTAACATGCTTCCCTCCTTCGGCTGGAGCTTGATCATCCAGGTTTAGCCCAACAGTGCATCATCTGGCTCTTTCTTTCTCTTCTACTCACGTTCTGGCAGTTTTCCTGAAAGTGCGCCTTCCCCAAAGGAAGGACGGAAAAGTCAACGCCACCAGTCTCACTACTGCCTAACAGCTCTGTCTAATGTCCTGCCACCTTAAATCGCAGGGACCCTCCACTCTAAACCCATTTCCAAGTACAATGCGGAGTTGGATTTGCATTGTGGAAGAGGGTTAAAGCAGGTAGTCATTTCTTAGAAAGTCTCCAGAAGAGGTCCAAGGAATGCCTTGAGTTCACCCAGCCTCCGTCAATAATTCACCCAGGTACTCCCATTTCACATACCTTGTTCTGCTGTCCCAACAGTACATGTGTGGTTATCATGCCATGTGGCCCTAACTTTTGCTCAGAAAGTACAGGATTCTATTCTTGGGAAAGAGGAAGGGAAATTTAGGTGGGATTCATAAATATATATTCATCATATTTCAAGTTGCCAACTTTAGTTTCAGACTTGAAATATCAAACAAGTGTTCTCGTGCCCAGAAATGGGAGCTGGGATGTACCTAGATCATTCTCTCTGGGAACGAAGCCCATGAGCTCTGGCAGGGCAGACAGAATCCAATCAGCTGGACTCACCATTAGAAAGTTCACCTGTCTGCACATCCCTACACGCACTGTGGCATCACAGGCTGAGGGCAGAGGACCTGAAGCCAACTCATTCGGACCCTCACGGGTGGATGTGCAGCAGCCAGCTGCCGGCTGTACTGACACGACTCTGCAGACGGTGATTCATTCCCCAGTTGTGACAGATGCACTTCAGCAAGCCTGTGAGAAGTGGGTGTTTATTACAAAGGCAGCGGGTAGGGAGGCTAAAATTGTTAGATCCATTTGGGAACTAGAACCTGTTTGTCTTTGTTTCCATGGGTTCACAGAAGTCTTCCTTCTGAGACTTCTGATAAAGTGTCAGAAGGAAGACAGAGTCTCTCTGACAGAGGTAGAGATGGCACTGCCAAACCTTCTCTCTGTCAGAAGAGAAAAGCGGGAGCTTTTGGAGAAGGATGCCAGCCAGGCCTTCCAGCTGGCAGCACAGAAGAACCCTCTGTCTGCTTTCCTCTGCCGGATTGCTTTCCCTCTGGAATGGAAGGTGTGGGAACAGAGAGCCGCTATGTCACACCAAGCTGAGAGCAGTGCAGTGAAATGCAGCTTATCAGGACACTGAAAAATATGAAGGTGGTTTAATAAAAGCTACTGAATAGATCACGTACTAAGCTGAATGACAGTGCCGTCTCTGCCTACCCCGCACAGCTCCCAGCTCTGAGCATGAACTGACTCAGATGGTGATTATGTACAAGCAGGCAGGGCTATATGAGTGACGCATGGACTTTGTCCTTCATTGCATTTCATATATTTTTAACAAAGGAAATACATTAAAAAATCATTTGTACAATATTTTGCTATTTTTTAATTAGCAACATTTAAAATGGAATGGAAACCAGGGTTTTCTCAACAATCATATCTTTGCCTATATGGGCATATAGAGATATTTCACACGTATTTATAGACTTAAATTTAATCCCCTTTGCTATAATCCAAAGAAATGTGTCATGACTCTGAGGCTGAATTACGGTTACTATAGAAACCAAAAATACAGCCATCATGATTTAGAGACATCTAGATTCTCAGTTGCATTGCTTGGAGAAGGAAATTTTAATTTTTGATTAAGTGAATAGAAAATTTAAATAACTTTATGTGAAAATTCTTTAAAAGTGTTTAAATGTCATCTGACGTGTTCCTTGCTGTCCTTTGCCACAGCAACCAGTGGCAGGTTTTTAAAAATTCTTTTGTAGCCTTTTTTTTTTACATGGGTATGCACTGGGAAATGAACCCGGGTCTCCAGCATGGCAGGGGAGAACTCTGCCTGCTGAGCCACCGTGGCCTGCCCCTTTTGTAGCCTTTTAAAAAAATGTTCTTATTATAATAACATATATACTATATGAATTTTCCCATTTTAACCAATTTCACGTGTTCGACTCAGCGGTGTTAATGACATTCACAGTATTGTGCCCTTATCAGGACCACCCATTACCAACACCATGACCCCAAACAGAAACATTGAACCAGTTAAGCCTAAACTCCCCATTCCTTGTCCCCACCCTTTCCCCTGGTAAACTGTTACCTGATTTGCATATTCTAATTAGTTCATATAAGTACACTCATACTATATTTATCCTTTCGTTTCTTGCTTATTTCACTCAACATAATGTCTTCAAGGTTCATCTGTGTCGTAGCATGTTTCAGAAGTTCATTCCTTTTCATGGTTGAATGATAGTCCATGAAGTGCATATACACCCATTTTTGACCTATTCATCTGCTGATGGACACTTGGCTGCTTCCACCTTTTGACAATTGTGGGTAAAGCCACTATGAACACCAGTGTGCAGATATCTCAAGTCCCTGCTTGCAGTTCCTTTTGGAATATACCTGGAAGTGGGAACGTCTGGTCTTAGGTTCTAGAAAAGCAGAATCCTGGGAGTCATCTATGGTGGAAAGGCACAAGAAAGAAGGAATGGAGGTAGGAGAAGAATCTCGAGAACAGACCATTAGGAAAGCCAGAGGAGTCTACGTTCTAACGTTGAGAAGGGGAAATATACGGCAGAGAGGACCACACATTAAATGCCCTATCCCTATACTCAAAAATTTCAGTCTAGTTGAGATCATTTAAAAAGCCCAAGACAATAACTCAGAGCTGGGTGTCAGCCAAAACGCATCTGAAATATATTTTGGTTGAAAAACCTAGAGCCAAGATCAGACAGGACCAGTCAAGGATTCTTAAACTCCAAGGGAGCTGCATTTTAAACCAAGTGTTTTAAATAAATACTTTACTTTCTAATTATAAAGATAACATATGCTAATTGTAGAACAATTTGAAAATATTGAAAAGGTTAGAAGAAGTTAAAGTCAGCTGTAATTCTAATATCCATGGCTAACTTTTTGGTCTATTTTCTTCTAATAATTTCAGATATAGGTAACAGGCTAGTGTCACCTGGCATGACTGTGTGGGACTGCAGATGCCCATGCCAGCTAAAACCATGCAAAGTAATCTTAATGGGGAAAATGACAATCGGTATTCAAAATTTTTTGTCAAAACGGCAAAACTCATACTATAAGTTATAAGTGTAGAGGGAAATGAATAAACAGCAAAATTAATTTAGTACACTGTAATAGAAAAAAGTAGAAACATTGAGAATTAAAGTGTCTTATTTCTTTGTAGAAAGCTTATCAAAAGTAGTTTGAACAGTGCTTGCCTTCTTTTGGCATATAACTATGACACAGAGAAAATCTTTTCTATGCCTTGGAAAGTTGTCATACTCTTATTAAATTTCAATCAACTTGGAACAAACAGTTCATCCTTTGCACTTTCAATGTCATGAAATATCTCTGAGAGTTCTTTCAATGTAAAGTTGTTGTTTTTGTTAGTACCAACTCCTTTGGTACATTTTCATCCTTTTCGTCTGAACCACTCTCTCATTTATTTAGTTTCATCCTTCATTAAGTTCCACTGGCTCCATATCTAGAGTCTTGTGATTAGCAGCGGTGTCAACATTTCACAGTCAATTATTTCTTCTATAAGTCCATTTATGACCCATTTGAATTTCACTTCCACTATTATCACTTTCTGTTTCTTTGCTGCACTTTCACCTTTGTTGGGAAAGTCCCTCTTTTAATTATTCATTTAAAAAATATCACATGGTTTTATCACTGGGTGACAAGGAGGCAGCACAACTCTGCACTTCACTGTCTGTGTGTGAGCTGAATAACAGATGCACAGTGATTTTTTAGTTTCCTGGCTGCTAACTCGACTATCACACTATGGGTATTTGAACAATGGGGATTTATAGCCTCGTGGTTTTGAGGCTAGGTGTGCTGGTTTGAAAGGATTTATGTAACCTAGAAAAGCCATGTTTTAATCCTAAGTGATCTTGTGAGAGCAACCGTTTCTTCTACTACCTATTCAGTACTACAGGTTGGAAACTTGATTAAGTTATGTCCATGGACATGTGACTCACCCAATTGTGGGTATTAAACTGATTAGCTGGAGATGTGTCTCCACCCATTCTACGTGGGTCTTGATTAGTTTACCGGAATCCTTTAAAAGAGGAAGAATTTCGGAGAAAGCCTCAGAATGACATAGCCACGAGAAGCAGAAAGTCCACCAGCCAGCAACTTTGGGAGATGCAGAAGGAAAACACCTCCTGGGGAACTTCATGAAACAGGAAGCCTGGAGAGAAAGCCAGCAGATGACGCCGTGTTTGCCACGTGCCCTTCTATCTGAGAGTGAAACCCTGAACTTCATTGGCCTTCTTGAACTAAAGTATCTTTCCCTGGATGCCTTAGAGTAGACATTTCTGTAGAAATGTTTTTTTCACTTTTTTTTTTGCATTGGCAGGCACCAAGAACTGAACCCAGGTCTCTAGCACAGCAGGCAAGAACTCTGCCACTGAGCCTCCATTGCCCATCCTCTACAGACTTCTTTTAATTGGGAGATTTTCTCAGCCTTCAAACTGTAAATTAGCAACTTATTAAATCCTCCCTTTTCTTTTTGTCTCATGGGCAGGCAGCAGGAATTGAACCTGGGTCTCTGGCATAGCAGGCGAGAACTCTGCCTGCTGAGACACCATAAACTCCCCCTTCTTAAAAGCCATTCTGTTTCTGGTGTATTGCCTTCCAGCAGCTGGCAAAGTAGAACACTAGGAGAAGTCCAAGACCAAGGAGTCATCAAAGTGATGCTTTCTTCCTGAAGACTGTGTGTGGCCTTCTGGGGCTGCTGCTGGAGACCCTTGGGCCTTGGACCTTCTGTCGTGTGGCAGGCAGCCTCTCTGCTTCTTCCTCCTCTCCCAGGTGCTGCTGACCTCCAGCCTCTGGCTTCCTCTCTCTCTGTGACTCCACTATAGGCCTCCAGTAATAGGACTAAGACCGTCCTGACTCAGCTGGGCCACCTCTTAGCAGACGTCACCTCATTGGAAGGTCCTCCCCACAGGAGTTCACAGCCACAAGAATGGACTTACTTTAAAAACATGTTTTTCTGGGGCATGTAACTCCAAACCACCAGAGTGACAGACGACTGACAGATTTAGAAAGAAGCGATGGGAT
The DNA here is from genome assembly GCA_004026745.1 of Myrmecophaga tridactyla. NCBI lineage: Eukaryota > Metazoa > Chordata > Mammalia > Pilosa > Myrmecophagidae > Myrmecophaga > Myrmecophaga tridactyla. The sequence continues at coordinate 8,656 of PVIY010026235.1, forward strand.
TGGTTATGCTGGACATGAATCTTATTTACATAACAATACATGTAAATAAGGGCTAGCAGTGAAGTTTTACTTTGTGCGATTACTCACCGTTAAATACCAAGTAACTGAGATTGGAACCACACTGCTGGGAGACTGGTGTCATTTGACAAACCCATGCTAGTTGAAATTTGTGCATATGGGACCCAGGCAAAGCATGGTCTGCCTGCGTGTATATATCGTTTTGTTTGTTTTAAAATGGAGATCATGAATATGCAATTTTGTACCTTCTTTTTCTACTTACCATAATCTCGTAAGACTATTCCTATCATTACCTAGTTTCTATTAATATTGTAATATAATTTATGTAATGCCGCAGAATGGTAAAATGAGAGCTGTGGATTGGCTGAGTGATCTGCTTTCTTGTGAGAAGCAGCATGGAAAAAGGCACAGAGACTGGTCAGTGCATGTTGTTATGTCAGGGAGAAAGAAATTAATTTAGCTGGAACAGAAGGTCCATGTTAGAATAAAAATGACATTAGTGTGAAAAAGTCCCTTTTTACCACACTAATAAAAAATAGTAATAGCAAACATTTACTGAGCTATTACTTCATTTTTGTTCTTTTCAGGCATTGTCTCAAGCCTCACACCAACCTCATGTGCTGTCACTGCCATCTGATGCAGGAGGAGATGGGCTCAGAGAGGGTAATCAGCCTGCCCAGGCCACACAGCTGTTGTGGCAGAGCCGGCCATGCAACCCAGATCCACGTGAGTCGGCCCTTAGCTCCTCCGCAACGCTGCCTGATGACAGGACTTTTCAGTTTACAAGGTTCTTTTGCATAAATTAGTGCCAGTTGTGTGCTGGGCAGGTTGCACCCAGCTGCCAAGGTGGGTGAGGCTGAAATCTGGCCAGGGCCTCCAGCCAAGCCTGAGCTGTAGGGCTGCATGCTTCTGCAAGGGGGTGACTTTAAAATGAGGGCAAACCTGTAGCGTGGGCTGGCCTCGGCCCTGAGCAGTGTGGCCTCGGAACTTGGCAGGGCAGGTATTAGTACTGCAATTTCACACCGAAGAACTGAGGCCGACATTGGTAAGTGATTTATCCATGCGGAAAATGAATTGGTGAGAGAGAGGTGCAGTCTGAGGAAGATATCAGCTTCCAGGCCGAGCAGGTTTCACTTGATGCCAAAGGCAACAGGGGACAACGAGGCATTTATCAATCAGGCCACACATGTGACTTCAGAAAAGTGAAATGATAAGTCATGCCATCCACCTGGAATCGACTGCCCTGGGCAGCCTGATGCCTTCAGCTGAGCTAAATTATTCTTCTCCAGAACTTTGGTTGCTTCTCACATTCATATCAGACCCCTGGAGACACCTCAATTTCCCTTAAGGAATAAGTGCACGATCTCCAGGATTTAAAAAGGGGTGCGTCTAAAACCAAGTTTTCCTTCCCCTCGCTGCCTTCGTCATGAACTGTGTGGGCCTGTTTTAACTAGAGGGCTGTGATGACATGTTGCCGTGTTGAGGGTAATTCCACGCCTTCCCACGCACACCGTGCCGAGATAAGCCCAGCCTTCCGTGACGGGGAAACGCTGCCGCCTGGCCGAGGGTCTTCAGGTGCTGGGGGCCTCTTAGCTGGTCGCGTCCCCTGGGCCAAGTTAGTTTCTCTTCTGGGATCTGCAAGTTCCTTGGAGATACATGGAGGGTGACCACCGACTCACCTGCCCCAGAGAATGGCTGAGCGGTTGGTGGCGATCAAGGCAAAACCAGAAAGTCCCAAGAGATGGCCCTGGAAGGGACAACTTGAAAAAGTTTTCTGGTCAAACGTTTTGAAAATTCCAGACACTTTATCTCTTCTCTGAGAAATCTTCCTTGAAAGTAAGAAGCATTTTGAATTTTTATCTGTGTTTTCCATATATTTAGCTGAAGTGAGAAATTCAACTTTAACAGAATCTCTAACATTTTTTTCACTGATCGCTTCACATCCTGGTGCACGAGTGTTCTGTGGACCGTTTTGAGAAATGCTGGGCCAAGGCCGGGCCAGCCTCGGGTATAAACTGTTAGCTCCGTATTTATGCTCAGAGCGGCGTCCTGTCCCTGCGCTCCGGGCTGGGGGGACAGTGACAGGAAACGGCTGGCCTGACCCTCTCACTTGTGCAGGCAGTGAGTGTGCGTGGGTGTGCAACGAACCGGGATGGCCCTTGTTGCCCTTGCCCGTGACAACCCAAGAAGCTCGGCTCTTGTCAGCTTTAAACATCAAGTTCCCTTGTGAAGAGTCATGAGAAAAATTGGAAAAGGGGGTCTACCAGCTCAAAATAGAAGATGGTGGGTGGTGGTAGTGGGTCTTGAAACCTGTAGATGGAGCAAAACCTAGAAGCGATAAGTACTCTCTATGACCTTCTACAGGCTCTCAGAGCCTGGCTTTTCCCATCTGTAAAATGGGAATAATAATATTGCGAGGATTAAAAGAGGTAATGGATGAAAGATTTGGGGGAAAAAAGGGGAACCTTTATTTGTCAACTGTGGCTGTCCTTCCTACGACTGCGTCCTGTTTGGGGACAGGCAGGGTAGACGGGTGCTGGCGGCAGGTCAGCCCTGAGCTAGTGGCCAGGGAACCTGGGGCTCACTGAGGGGCAGCCGCATTGGGTGCCAGTGGGGCCAGCGTGGGGGCGGGAGTGGCCAGCCGAGGTGTGGGGCGTCTGGGGGCTGGGCTGCTTCCCTCCCCGGCTGGCTGTGGGCCCGCAGAGAGTGCTGGCGCCTCCGTGCTCCTCCATTTAACTCCCTGCGTCCTAAGCCGGGCAGAGCCCTTGCAGCAGAGAGCCCAGCAGGGCCTAGAAAGCGGTACAGCAGGTTTTGGGGCTGGGGGTGACCCAGTAGGAGTAGCGTCGGAGATGGGAGGCTCTCCGTGTGTGAGGGTCAATCCGATCCCTAAGACTTGACTCCTAGAAGATGAGAGAACTAGAATCCCTAGTTGGAGCCTATTCCTGCAGACCCCAGAAGATATTTCAGCAGGGGTTAACTTTTCTGCCCCCTATATTGATGATGTTTGTTAGATCATCAGGTAGAGACACCAGAAAACGTTTTTCAGTTCCAACTTCTCCCTGTTCTCAGTGTTGTTAGAATCCAATGAGAAGTCATTCATTTTTAAAATGTCTAAGAAGTGTTAGACACAAGAGAGGGAGAGTACTATGGACGACAGTAATGCCAGAGAAGATAATAAAAGAAAGAAAAAGAGCGTGCCAGAACCCAACCCAAATAGCCCTTGACTTCAGGCGCCAGGCAGCTACTCTCTAGTGTTGTCCCTAATCTTGCTGCCACCTGAGCTTCGCCTTCTCTCTTGAAGGCACAGAGGGGCATAGGGGTGACGCTGCAGCCGGAGGCCGAGTGAACAGGTTTCCTGGCAGGAGTCCAAATGCACCTCTAAGCCCGTCGTACGGGGAAAAATCTTTGGAACCATAATAGAGCATATGGGAATCATGAAATAACAGTAATGATACTAGTGTTTTGTGAGCGTTTGACACATTAAGTACTGCACTAAATGCTTTACATGAACTAATTCATTTAATATATACATTATTGCTAGAAAGTAGATACTGCCACAGTCCCATTTGATGGATGGAGAAACTGAGGCACAAAGCTAAGCAATTGGCCCCAGGTTACACAAGGGCTGGGATCCACACGTGCGCAGTTTGCCTTCAGAGCTTGCACCCTTACCACTGTGCTTACCGTGTGCCTCTGAGGACGCCAGGCAATGGGGCCGACTGCAGGGTGACCCGTCCCACAAGGGACCAGAGATGGAGACAATGGCTGTGAAAGCACAACTGAGTTGAGCTAGGGCCCAACTCACGGAGCTGCTGAGAACCTGTTCCCCCACTGATGGGGGCCACGGCTTACGGAGAAGCTGCGAAAGGCCTTAGAATCTCCTCGTCATGTTCCAGCAGCCCCGCAAAGATGCGGGGCCCAAACGCCCCTTCCCCGGCACAGGAACTGACACTGATGTGCCATCTCGATGCCCACTGGCTCCTTTCTGATGTCCCTAATTTTGTCTAAGCTTTGCCAACCTCAGAGGCCCTGTGGGTCTTTCCTTTCCTTTGTTAGTCGTGAGCAATCCATCTCTTTTTTCTTCTCTCTTGGAAATTTTACCATGTCCACCGACTTGGATAGCCCAGCTTCTTGGACTTCATCTGGATCGCTCATGATGCCTCACTGGCCGCCCTGCTCTTTCTCCCGAGCTCCTCCAGGTGCCCAGCCAGGTGAGTCCCCAGGGCAGCCTAGAGCAGCGGCTGCTTTACACGATGGATCAGGACCCCGGGGTCCCTTCAACTCCTGATCTTTAGATTCTGCAGCCATGAGAGGAGAAGCGGAGGCGGGGCTCCAGATGGCCCCTTCCAGTGCGGTGGTTCTAAGAACGCGTATGTAAGTCGGTTCTTGGCGTAGATTCTCACCTGTGGATTTCTGTTCAGACATTTAAATCTGGTACTCATGGCCCTGTCTGCAAGTTTTCTTCACCATTTCATAAGATAATCATTTCTCCTTTCATGCCACATTCTTTCCAAATTCCAGATTTTCCTTCTGCTGTCCTTGCTTCCCACAAACGCTAGTTTTGCCTTCTGCGTCGCCTCAGCCATAGGCCGCCGTCAGGTGCAGCCCGAGAGCCGTGCCCGCCACCGCCTTCCCCGAGACCGCAGGAGACGGTGCATGAATCCCGCATCAGGGCACTCACGTGGCAGCCTGTGGCCAAGGAGCCTGACCTCTGGGGCCAGCCTGCACGAATCCAGGTCCTGGCTGGGCCGTGTGCTAGATGTGAGTACTTCCCTTCTCTGGGGTCACGGTATCTAGATGGGATCATAACAGTGGCTACCTGGTAAGAGTGCTGTGAAGATTAGCATATAAAACCCACAGAGCGGGTCAGGGCCATGACAAATGTTAGGTAAGAATCATCTATTATTGTTACTACAACTTTAAATGAGTCTTCGAGTTAACTAAAATATCCCCCATATATAGATATTGTCTTCCCAATTAAATAGCAAGGGTCTTCACTCTTTTCTAATTTTTTCATGTGCTGGCAAACAGTTGGTGCTTAATAATTTTTTCATGGCTGTATGAATGAAGTAAATGAATGAATAAATACATGAGTAAGTATCCAGCCTCAACAGAAGGGAGAAGCAGGTGTAATGAGAAATTTTATAATCCTGGAGAAAATTTCCAAATGTATCTGACTACTTTCAGATAACCTCTAACCTGACTCAGTTTCTAAGAGTGGATATTAAACTGGGATGTGTTTGGCAGGAGAATACAAGGCCAGGAAAAACATGCAAACATGAATCCCTCCACTGTCAGCCCTAAACCTGTGTGCGTGTTCAACTTTTCCGAAGGGGTGTTTCCCAGGTGGTGGCCAGCTGTGGCTCTTAGAGTGGGTTGTGCATTTCTTCAATCCCTTTAGATGAAGATGCACATTTACTCATCAGGATGGACAAAGACAGGGAAATAAAACCATCACCACACGCAAGCAGGAATTAAACGGCGGTTCTAGACAGAGATGACGTACTTCTTTAAAAAAAAAAAGCCTTCTTTTCCAGCCAGATGTCTCATTTTAAAATTTAGGGATTCTGTTTCAGACCAATAAGGGTCCCTTTGTCTCTGTATCGTTAGTAGAAAGTAGAGCCGATGCAGCGACCCCCGCCGTGTGCACCCCGGGCTTCGGGGGGCTCCCAGGATGTGGGGTGGGGGCAGAAGCCAGCACACTGCTGCCACAGCTTTTCCTCTAAACAAACAACCGAAGGCAGCAAAGTAGAACCCTATGTGGTTTCCTGCACGTTGAAACCATTTTGGTTTGGCAAACACAGAAGTTTCTGACATAAATTCATTTAGTAAAGAGCCTATAGCTGGAACCACTGGCTTCTCCTTTATGAATTTTTATATCCAAATTGTAAGAGCCAGGGAAACTTGAATTTTTAATGGATTTACTCATATGACTTTATATAGTTCAATATATCAATACATAATAAAATGAATATCCTTTGAAAATGTGCACAAGTGCCTTTATATTGAGGACAGTTACTACAGGGAAAGGGAAAAAGTAAAAAAAAAAAAAAATGCGTGGAATAAAATGATGAAATTTTCTTATTTAATCAACTTATCTTTTTACTTCTTTTTATTGTGTGCTCCAAATACATTCCAGATGAAATGTGGTTATTTTGCCTTGAACCTTCTCTCTGATGTACCGAAGGGGCGTTTCGTATAGTCTAAGCAATACAAGTTTCTTGTGAAGATACAGAGTTCTCTTAAAAAGTGCAATGGAAGGAAAATTTCTTAAGGTTTTGTTACATTTCTCACTATCAAGTCAAACCAAATGCCCCTGCCACATTGGACAGAAGAGGGTTGTGACATCTAGAAGTACATTCCACTGAATGTGAGATGGCCATAGATATATATGTGTGTATATATATAATTTTTCAGGTCAAGCCTGGCTTCGTAAGCCAGTTTCCTGTTTGTAAAGTTATTTCAAAAACAAATCAGACACAGTCGCAGTGGAGCAGCTGTGCAAGGGGCATAGCTTTGCAATGCTTTTCTACAGCCATCTGGCAACTGGAGCATTAGAATGGCCTGGTTACAATTCTTGAGGTAAATATATAGAAAATATATAGAAAAACTTCAAAGCTGTATAGTGTATAAAGTTGAATTTATAATTGGTTTCCAAGTGCTGGTCACAGGGAGGATAGGATCACCTGAAAGTTTTATCCATGAAGTGGGGAATGTTATGACACCGTCTCTGAGTGCATCCTGGTCTCTGCTGGATCATGACATTTCTCAAAACCAAACCAAACCAATTCCCCTCCCCCCCGCATAAAGGGGGAACAAACTCTAATACTCCTTCTACTGCAATATTAGGGGATGGGCTAAGCCACTGAAAACGACACGGACTTCTTCTCTGACGGTTATGTATCACATAGTCACAAATCCTGGGCTCTGTACTAGGTGCTGGGACTAGAGTAATAAACGAGACAACAGCGCCTGCTCCAAAGGAGTTTACAGGCCACCAAAATAAGCCTTAATCTCAAAGCAGAACGTGCCTGGCCAGCCGGGACTTGATATTCATGGCAGGGGATTTTAAAAAGTCTTTCGCCTACTCTGGTTCCCTTAATTCGCTACTTTGCCTTTGAGGATAAAATTATTTTCACACTATGTATAACCCTCTAGCCTAACACATTTAAAGAAAAAAAATAGCATTTCCAGGCTAGAATGAATATATATTTCTTTTGCTCAATTGAATTTTTTCATGAGCACTGCTTAGACTCTGAATTCTGGAGACAGGGCAGAATGTGATGCCAAGAATTTAGCCAGTATCTGGAGAAACCGAGCTTTAACTTAGCATTTTATTGCCTCCTCTCAGAATGGATTCAGAAGAGACACAGACATATAAACTTACTGATTTATGTCTTTCAAAATATTTTCTATGTTTCTCTATAGCGTCTTACTTCAAGTGCCTCAAATTATTGCTTGACCCACAAAGATGTATGCTATAACTCCTTCCCAAACGGGAGGCTCCCTCTTGCTGGGGGAAAGAGTGGTTATAAAACTTCCTGGAGTGAACCTACTTTAATGTCCCTTCCAGCCTATCCTGTGAGCACCTGGGGAAGGTGAGCAGTGCTCCCCCGCCTCTGTCCCTTCTGCATCTACCTTGGGGTCTGGACAGAGTAAGTGCCCCCAAAATGCCTGTGAATGCGTGAATGCACGTCTGCATGAACGGTGGACGGATGCCCAGGCTTGAAGGCACTGGAGGTCTTGGGTGGAGACAGATGGGGGCAGGCCGGGAAGGAGGGGGCATTTGCCTGGGCTGGGAGGCGCGGGAAGAGGCACGTGCAGGGAACGGTAAAGTTGAGTGACACGGGCATGGCGGAAAGGGAAGACACGGTAGCAGAGGCACGGTGGGAAAGTCATGCGCTTCCTGTGGCACTGCAGCAGCCAGTTTATCGTTTCTACTTTTTCTTTATTTAATTTTTGAAGTTCACACTAGCTCAAGCCTCATTAATAGGCCTCTCCCTGGCCCTATATTAATTTATGGGTATAAATAAGCCTCCCTCCTGGAGCCATCATGTAAGGTGGCCTCAGTTTCCTTATCCTCAAAGTAGGAAGAAGAGTGTTGACCTTGTAGGGTTGATGTAAGAAATAATTGAGATAATCTATGCAATGTGCTTAGCACAGTGATTGGCACATAGGAAGTGCTCTTAATTTGAGCAATTATGCTGCTAAAATAATAATAGTTGTTGTGAGCACTGGACTTCCAGGTTTGGCCTGCTCAGCCCTGTAAACCTGAGCCCTACAATTGAGACTGCCCGTCCAGGGACTGCCCCTTTCCATTGAGCAGTCTTATGTCCACATTCCAGCCTCCTCCTTCCTCGAGAGTCGGTCAGACTATCCTGACCACGGGCTGACCGATCGCAAACACCCCCCCCCCCATGCACACATGCCGCCCCTCACTCCAGGAGGGGCCAACAGCAATGCCATAAAAGCCATTTGCTGATCACGGTGGTGAAAACGCAACTGTGTGATGCTGTTGTGAGCCACTGACTGTACACCATGCATGGAATGTTCATATGTTAGGAGTGTTCGTGTTTGTGTGTTGTTTTGTCAATAAAAATATATATACTAAAAGAAAAAAAGCCATCTGCAGCTCCAACTCCCCTCCCTGCCTTGTTTTCCAGCTAGTCCATCAAACTTCATGGTGGACTTGAGAGAGAAAAGAACTGCAAGTCCCACAGCCATTTAATGGGAAATGAGTAACAGAACTCTAGCAGGGGACAGTGATTTAGATAAAGGACAAGCAAGCAGAAAGGAGGGATAAGACACATTCTGTTTTTGTTTCCTGGCACGGTGAGTGTGTGCAGGCAGTGAATGGGGTGGGAGGACGTGCATCTGGAGAGGGTTCCATAAATCAGCCCAGCTGGTGACAGGGTCTCGGGTCGGGTGGACAGTCAGAGGACAACACGTTGGCACCCCGAAGACCTGCTTAGGACCAGGGCATCAAACGTTTATTCTCTTGATTAATCATTTACTCATTCATTTGACAAACTGTTATTGAGCATCAACTATCTGCTGGGAAGTGTTAGATAGAGAGGAATCAGCAGAGAACTAGATAGGATTCCTGCCTTCGTGAATCTTATGGCCTAATGTAGACAAAAAAACACACTCTCAGGAAGAAGTCTACCTGAGAAGTATGTGCAAGGCATTTTGGAGTTGGGGTTGCTGTGTGGTCTGGTCAAGTTTTCTTGGGAAGTTTATTGTTTTCGGGGGACAGTACTAGGGACTGTGAGTAGGGGTGTGTGGTGGGCATGGAGCAAGATGAGGGTGGAGAGGTGAAGGAAAGCCAAAGCCCAAAGAATTTCTTAGGTTCAAAGGGCAAGGAATTTGTTCTTTATATTGAGTGCACTCTGCAGTGCAAGACATTAGCCAGATTTCAGGGGGTGGAATCCAGGGAGGGGAACTGGTGGCCATTTCTTTAAAAATGATGTTATATACTTGAGGAAACTTCAGCTGAGAATATTTATGGGAAAGCCTCCCTCCCTTCTATTTTCATGAGAGGAGAAGGATTGTCCTTGCCCACAGCAGGGCATTCTTCAAAGAGCAGTGAGGCGTCTTCAGCCCCACCTACACCTCTCCTCCTTACTGTGACCCATGCTGTGGCCTCATGTTTACCAGGGGCGGGTTTTCACTGAGGTGTAAAGAGGTCAAGGAAACCCATCATTTATTAGCGTCCCACGGCCACATTCAGGTTCCTCAGCTGGCGTGCACGGTTATCCAGCCTTTCCGCCGAGCTCCTCCTACTCCCGACACGCATCCTCCCTTCCAGTCAAACAGGTCTCAGGACCCGTCCTGGGTTTCCTGAGTTGGTGCCTCCAATCCCGCCTTTCTTTCTAGGCCTCCCTCTCTATGACTCGGTTTCCTAATCTGTAAATCGAGGATGATAACCCCCTATTCAAGAGGCCATGTGGCCCCAGTTGCTGGCAGTACCTGGTGCAGTGACTGGCAGGCAAACATCGCTCTGCCAGCATCAGCCCTCGCCAAGCTCAAGTTCCCGATCATTGTCCACGTTTCAGTTCTCAGGTGTTTTCAGGGCTGGGCATGCAGCATGGAGGGGGCGGGAATGGGAGCAAATTGGAAAGGGCACGCCCTGCTTAGGGGCAACGAACGTGCAAAGAAACAAAAAACAAAACCAAAAGGAAACACACAAACAACAGAAAAAATCATGCCTGAGACCTCATTTGGCTTAAGCTCACCGTTTTGCAATTCATTAGACTTGGCCTCTCTACTTTAGATTATAAATATCTCTTCTATTATTTCTCTTTCATCTACCTTCCATGCCACTTATTTTCCACTCCTTGTAGTGTTTTTGATATTCCCATATAAATTATTTTGATTCCAAAAGTTGCCGGAGAATTCAGTAAGATTGCATGTGTAACTTTTTTGTTGTTATGAATAATGATGACAATATTATAAGTCTCTTAAATTCAGACACCAGGTCTCTGAGACACCTGTTGAGTCCCAGGCCGCGCTCTCCTACCTGTTGACCTTGACTCAGTAAAGAGTCCTGAGAGCAATGCCTGTGGAGATTCCTTGCTGCACTGATCTGAGGGTTTGCAAACCTTCCTCCTTTGGGCTTGAAATAGGCCCTAGTGGCATCACATTTATTGTAGAGATGAGGGAACCAAGGCACCAAGAGTTCAGGTACTTGCCTGAGTCATGCAGGTAGGGAGTGGCAAAGCGAGGATTTGGAGCTGTCGGCTGGCCCACAGCCCATGTACCAAGCCACTTGACTGTCCTCTGCTCCCTGACAGCGGCTGCTCAATGTTGAAGGCCCTGTTCACATGTCACCGCCTCTTCAACTTCCCAGACGGCTAGCTGTCCCATCCTCTGTACTCCCATGGCATCTGAAATATACCTCTCCTATAGCAGGGATCACATTGAACTTTATTTTTTAATGTGTGTGTTTATCCATGTGTGACTTTCTAAAGGAAGAATCTGTGAATTATGTATCATTGTAGGGCTTGGCACATACTTGATGGAGCGTAACTGAACTAGTAGGAACTCAAATTTGATGTTCATGGTTGTAATGTCTGCTGGAGATAAGACATGAACGAATGGAAATTTCAAAGAAGAATCATAGTGCTAAGGTATTGGCTGCTTCTGCCACAGTTTTGGTAATTTTTATTTTTCTGCTGTTCTTTTCTGAGTTTGAGTAGTTAAAATCACTCCTAGCTAAGATGCCTCATTTAACAGGAATCCCCAAGCCCTTTTTAAGCCACGTGAATTCCCATCCCTGTCCCTTCTGAAAAGGACCAGGTCATAGCAGATGTGGCTGCCCTCTGAAAGCTGTAGAAGGTCCAGATGCTGTGCTGAAACTTAGGGCACTTAGGAACAACTGCTGAGATTCCACCAGAGGTTACACAAACTAGCTGAGTGACGGAAGGAGCTCAGCCCCACCCCCTCTGAGCACGAGGCCCATACTTCACCATAACCACAGCTTCCATTTGTGTAGTGCTTTAATCTTTAGAGTCCTCTGCCTCCGTTATTATGCCCGATTCCCACCGCAGCTTACTGGAGTGGGCAGGAGAGGCCCCGGGAGTGGGGGAGGCTAGTCTCCTGTCTCAGGGGCAGTGAGAATAGAATCAGGATGAGAACCTGTCATCCATGAGACCTTCCCACCACATGCCAGGTGAGATGGCCGGAGTTGCTAAGTGGACATTGGGAGGTTCCTATGCCCAGAGCGCACAGATCTGGATTATTATGGGATATCAAGATGGTGAAATGTTTGCAGATGATGGAAAATGGAAGCAGTGGAGGTGTGAGCCAAAGGAAAACCATGCTGAGGGTCAAAGAAAAGAAAGGGACCATGAGAGTTGGTGAAGGAATATAGGGCGGTACTCGCTCGAGGAGACAGAACTGGACTCTCTGCCACAGAAAGAGGCTGCATGCTGAGTTCTGTAGGTCAGGATATTTTAAAAAGCATTCTTTTTAAAAAGAAGAGATGAGGTGAGCATTCTTGAAGTTAGAAAATGAAGTTCTCAGTCAGCGTGAGCTGCCTCGGGAAACTATATTACATTTAATGCTCAAATGTATATTTTTAAATAATGCTTCTTTCTCTATGTAGTCACAGTCTCACTTGGAGATCCCCTGTACTCCCCATCTCAATTCCCTGTTCCTTCCTGTGCTGGGCGTACTTTCTGTGCTGCAGGAATGTGGAACAACCCCAAACAGGAGAAGATTAGAAAGCCTTCTTCAGTGCTGGTACAAAGCCTGCTCTGTGCTTTGTCCTCTGTCCCTGGGCCTCTGTGGACCTTGGGCTCTGATCCTCTCCCTGCGGCCCATTCTCTTGGGTCTTGGGTGCCAGGCCTGCTCTGATTCCCCTCCGTCTCGCCCACTGTTCTGGACTTGCTCCGTTCTGGCTTGTGGCCACCACCCCTCGTGCCAGCAGCTTGGTGCTGCCAGGGCTCCCCAGCATGCCTCAGCTTCCTCAGAGGTGTGGCCACCCAGGACCGTCTGAAAGCAGGGAGCGCCTGCCCATGTGGGGACCTCTACTGATAGGTTCATATTCACAGAGGCAGCTCAGTCCATGAGCCCCTGCTGATTTGTGATGAGAGAGCGAGAGAGAGCAAGAGAAAGCGAGCTGAGAGAGAGAGAGAGAGCATTCCAAAGTATAGCTGACAGCACTGCAGTTTGGGCAGCTGAATTCCATTAAGAAATTATGAGAAAACTGTATTCCTGCTATTGTAACGAAGAAGAAGGGGAAAAAAAAACCTCTGACGGTCTCACAGAGAAACCATTTTGTGACCAGAGGCTTTAAGTTCTGTAAAATCTCATAAAAATGGGAAGAGCTTGCCGGGCACCTGAGCCCACGGAGACTTGCAAATCTCAGCGACACCCCCTTATTTAGGGACGCCCCAGGAGGGAAACTCCCCCCTCAGCCCGGGGCCAGGGGAGCCAGTCAGAGACAGGTGGGTCCACCCTGCTGATGTGGGACAAAAAGGCCTGATGCCCCAGGGCTCAGGCAGAGCTGGCCTTACATTCATGACCTGTTTTTTTTTTTTTTAAACAATCAGTTCATGCATGACAACAGGTAGATAAGATAGAATTGCTTATCTGCGGAAATTCCTTTCCTCCAAACTTTATACTTTGGACTTTGTATTTTAAAATTAAAATTTTAGCCATTTTTCAGCAATAAAATATAATTAATAAAAATTTTCTTGGGTGTCAGTTTGAGTGATTGATGGGGCATTATTTCTCTAGGCACAAAAGACATATTCTACAGGCTTCGGCTGTGATGCAGAAGCCCATGTTGCTCTTATATACAAGCAGTACATTTATATTTTATTTTAATAATGCAAAATGCATATAGAATCTCAGAAAAGACCTTTTCCTAGGTCCTCTGAATATGTATATTCTATTTTTACATGTACTTTGATCTATGCTTGGATTACTGCAGGCCAGTAAATTCCAGGGCACTTGTGGAAGAAGAAGCTGGAAAGGCTGAGCTTGCAGAGGGGAATGGTCTGCGCCTCTGAGTCTGAGAAGAGGAACACGAAGCACAGACAGGGCTGCTGTGATCAAGGAGAACAGAGCAGCACACCAAGGACATTCCTTGAAGATTAGTCAAAGGTAGGTTTTGCATAAACAAGAGAAGCATTAAGTTACACAGTGGCCAGTGATTCTCGGAGAACTTTACCAGAGGGATGTTTCAACTAGAAAATAAAAACTAGGCTGAAGAGGATAATGAATTTAAGAATAACGAATCATTGTGGGATCCTGGGAATTCCTGGCCTCCCAGAAAGCCACCTGGCCTTCTCCTCCCCACGCCAGCCCATTCCTGGGATCCCGGGGGATGCCGTGGGCCCGGCCATCATGGCGATTCTCTGGTTCTTTTAGGAGATCGATGGTCTTGGCAAGCAGGCATCTGCCCTCCACCTGGCCTTCTCTAAGCTAAGGGCGTCCGGTCCCTCGGATTTAAAGACTTGACTATCAGAAGACAAGACGTGGGGACATTCTTCACTGCCGATACTTGAATAGTTAGGCGCACGTGAGGCTGGCTCAGCAGAACATTATGAGAAGTCAGCGTGCCAGCAGAATTTCTTAAACACAGCTTATGTCTAATGTATGATTCCTTTTGATCACCTTCCTGAGATCTGGCTTCTCACTGTGTTTACTTTCCTGACAAGTAGCAGAGAAGAGTTGCAAATTGTTGAGGGAAGAGAATATCCTTGGAATATCTATTTCACCACAAAGCACTTCCTCCGTCTCTTCTTACCTCCCCCTCCTCCCCTCCCTCATCCCCTCTCCCTCCCTCGCTCAGTCCTCCCTCACTCTCCTTTGCCCTGTGCGGGCAAACACCACAGCTGGGCATTGCACGAATAATTTGGGAGTCCCCTTAAAATGCTGACACCCGTCACCGCATCAACCAGAAACACCTGCTCTCACTCTATCCATGAGCATCCTGGCTCATGCGTCCAGCCAGGACACTTGAAGCCACTGATGGTGAAAACAGTGGGCTTCGGGGCCCCACAGCCCTCTGCCCCCTTCCTGACCATCTTGGCCAGAAGCTTATCCATAGGACCTTCAGGGATGGCTGAATCTTCCCAGAAATGAGAAAAGGAGACACCGTCTTTTGCATTCCCGATGGCGTCATTATATAATAGCAGTAAGGACTCTGTCTAGGCAGCCCTTTTTCTGAGTTGACTTTTTGTGTGTGTGGGGAAGGGTTGGTTGTAAAAAACATCATATAACTTCAATTTGATTATGAAAAACATCATGTAACTGATTTTATTAATGCATAGACATCAGTTTTCTCTCTCTCTCCAAAAATTTACTATTAAATGTCAAATTTTTCTGGAAAACTTTGATTCTTCAAGTGTGTGCTGAAATGGAACAAAAGGACCAGTCTGAGGAGGCAGATTAGGCATAGTTAATGGGAAGTAAAAATGCTTTGAAATGGTTCTTTTAAAGGCCTCGGTGCTCTGAATTCATCTACATCTCTTTCAACCACCTTAGGCATTTGTTTTTAATAAGTCTTTGCCAAGTAAATGATTCAACAAAGAACCTCAAAACTGGGTTTCTGACCAGCAAAATAAGTACAGATTCCAGATGTTTCTCATTTTTCTATGTCACTAATTCAAACTCAGAAATCTCCTGTTTATTGGACCTTTATTTAATCCTGATGTTTTACTCACTCCCTCTTCCAAGAGTTTCCTTTCCATCTCCTCATTCTTCCTCTTGTCAAAAGCCATCTTCAGGGTAATTTGTCATACATGAAAATTGTACCCTTCCAGCATATTCTCTCTAAGAAATATTTAAATTTAGGCCAAACTGAGATTTCATATTCATATATAACTTTTATCTACGTATATTAGCATTTAAATGAAAGGTTAGGAAATTTCCTTCTCCTGAAATCGTTAAAAATTGGATGCATGTTTTGTCTTATAAACTGATTAGAAGGGAAGGAGATAAACTATCCTTCATGGTCCTCCTTCAGACGTTGGCCTTCTGACGCCTGCACTTGGGACACTCGGCTGACCTTTGGATTCTAATGTCTGGTGGCTATTAGAGGAGCTGAAAGCAGATTCCATCTGTGCTCCCCAAGCTTTATGAATGGGCTGTAGATGATGGTTCTCCACACTTTATCACGTCCCTGATTCTACCTGGCCTGTGCGGGAGTGCCAGTAATGGCCAACTAGAAGAGCCGAGAGCAGGAAGTTGACACCAACAGCAATGAATCTTCATGGAAAAATTAAATGTGCTGGCAGGGCTGGTATTGGTGGTGATGGGGAAACTTCCGGGTGGGTGTATCGTGCAACAGAGAGATACTTGATCTCTTCCCTAAGAGCTTGTTTTTAATGGGACAAGGTTGGATATGACATTTTAAAATTTACAACTCAGTTAATAAAATTATTTTTAATCATGGCGAATATTTATTGTCAGGCACTGTACTAAGTGTTCCTGGATTGTCTCCATTATTTCTTACAAAACGCTAAGTAAATTTTATTAATTACAAATGAGGAAACTGAGTCTTAGAGACTCGATACCTTCTTGCTCAGGTAATATGCATAATGTAGATTCAAATTATGCATATTTTTGCAAATGAGAGGTCTTCTTAAGCAAAGGCATTTTCGGGGTGGACGTGAGCATCATTTCAGAATGACACATCCTTGTATACCTTCTTTTTAGGTTTAGCAGAGAATTCATAAGTCTTTTGGGGTTACACCACATCATAGTAAGAATGGAGGTAAAATAACTGCTGGGTGGCTGTTTAGGCTCGCTTCCAGAACTGGAGATTAGTAGAGACCACAAACGTATTCTAAACTACAAAGGGACAGAATCTCATTCTGGACAATAAAATCCTTTCAAAATGGCTTCAGAGATGACAGCGGAGCACTTCCAGCCATGTGAAAATAGCTTGTGAAGAGGATGCCTGGCTCTACTAGACGTGTAGAAGGCTGTCCTCCCCAAAATGAACCACCTTTTACAGGTGTTTCTTCCTTGAGTATTTTCCTTTTCAAAGTTAAAAAGGGGCTTAAACAAGTTAATTACAGTTGACGACTTCTACTGAATACCTAGCTTTTAGGAGTCCCTACTAGACAGCCTTTAAGTCATCATGAAGATAAGTTTATTTGTAATGAAGCATTTCAGATGGTTTTGCAAAGCAAACTTCAGCTTGCTAAGTGAAAAATGAATACATCTGAAGGAAGGAGGAGAGAAAGGAAGAGGTGCAGCAAACTAATCAAATTCTGCCCATCGAGAGGAAACATTTCCTGTTCTTTTGATCCATAAAAGCTTACTTAAAACAGCAGGTCTCCTAGTTTAGGTTCTAGATATTTGTCCAGGTTGAACACTCCCTTTGGGTTCTTTTTTTTGTTTTTGGCATGGTCAGGCTCTGGGAATTGAACCTGAGTCTCCAGCATGGCAGGCGAGAACTCTGCCACTGAGCCACCGCGGCACCACCCATTTTGGATTCTTTTTTAAACAAGGTTTTCATATTCTCATTTGGTGTCTCTTACCTGACGAAGGTAGGTTTCCAACCAGAAGAAGCTTCATGAGATAAAAATGGATGTGAAAGCTGTTGAGAAAAAAAAAAAAGGAGCAATCAAGAAAGGAAATGTAATATACTTTTTCAGTCATTATAATTAATATTAATACTTAGATGGGGTCAGCACCATTATCCCAAGGACATATGAGCTGTATATTCAGCGTCACTTTTATTAGCAACTTAAACCAATTTGCAGATGAAGAAGATGCAATTGAATCAACACAATGACTAATAAAAAGGAAATTTCATGATATAACTAAAATTCTCTAGACAACATAGCAATAATACAAGAGTTACAACTCAATATTTTAAATGATGTTAATTAACGCTTAGGGTTAATGTTAAGTATTTTTTTTTTGCCTAAGTTAAGGCATTATTTTTAGTAACTAGAGCATTAAAAAAATTCTTTTTTGCAATCTAAAATCTGCTTCCTAATGCAATGCTATGGTCTGATTTTTATGATGTATTTCTTATTTGTATTACCAAGCAATATAGGGAATTATGAGAGATGAAAAGAAATGTCTGTGAGGCACATATGTGGTGTTCGTGATAGAGCAGAATTTAGAGGCAGGACTTCTTCAGGAAAAATACTTTCTGAGTATTTTGTCAACATTTCCAGGAAAGGGAGAGAATATAGTGTTTTCCTTTGGTTAGGCGGTCAGCCCACGCCAGAGCGGGCCTCTGGATCCCGGGTTGGGGGGCCTGGCAGATTTCGGTGCCAGTGGCTCCTGTCCCCACGCGGCCCACCTGCTCTCAGAGGCGCCCAGCAGCCCAGCCCCAAGCCGGCCTCTCCCCGACGTTCTCCGCAGCTCGGGCCTCTCCGCCTCCTCTTGGCCGTGTGGCTGTGGCGTTAATGGCCAGGGCATGGCAAAGACTTGCTTACAGTATTTCCAACCACTTCCAGAAAGGGACAAAGAGAGTGCTGGCCATTCCTGGAGCTTCAGTGCCTCTTCTCTTCCCTCCACATCCATTTCCAGATTGAGACTGATGACAGCTCATGCTTCTGTCCCTCCGAATCACCCTAAGAAACCCAGAGAGTCCTGACGTGGGAATGCAAAGCATGAGCTTGCCCTTGGTTAACCATGTGCCAGGCTTGTTCCCAGTGGGGTCTCTGCAGACACGGGACGGCTCAGAAAAGTTCACGTTCAAAGTCAAGGGTTGGAAAGGACACAGTCACCTTCACTGATTAAATATATCCCTCAGTCTTTTAATCTAGAAATTAATGATGAATTCATAGCTATTTTGCCATGTGCTGTTAAAAAAATATTTGTGGCAAGCCACTGTTTCTCAGCTAAGCAGGACGAGGTGCCTACAGAATTCAGCTTGTTGACTCACTCACCTTGGCTAGAAATTAGGAGCTGCAAGATACTTAGTCCTAGCATAACTGTATTTGTGGGTCTGTGTAGGCTATCCTTTTCTTGAGCCATTCTTGAAAAGAAATTAAACTGCCTTGGGGCTGGTATAAAAGACATATTAGGTGTGATTCTAGCCCTGGAAATACTTACAATGAAGTCTAAATACAAGACCTACACATGTGAAATAATTAGAAACAAGGACAGAAAGGGTTGAGTTAAGCATGAATTATGTAATAGACTTTAGGAAGTTGAGTTTAGTGAGCTGGGGACAGCTTTAGAAAAGAATTAAGGTAGGGATTAATGGATACATTTTATTTGTATAAAAAGATTTCTTTCTGTGCGGTTTAATTTAGAAAATAGACTCCTTAATGCACCAGTTTATACACTTTACAGCACTCGCTAAATATTATCGCAGGGGTCCAGACTCTCAAACTGGTAACCAGTGGGCCAAAGGCAGCCCATGGGACTTTTTAAATTTCAACCTCATTTACAATGTTTGAAAATATATTTGAATGAATTGCAACTCTACCAATTTGAAAGATTTCACATAAAAATATAGATGCATACTTTGTAGAAATTGGGCAGCCTGTGCCTGGCGGTAGGGGTGAGGGCTGAGCAGCGTCCGCGCCCCTGGGGAAGCAGCCCTCCTCCCTGCGCAGCCCCACCTGGCCTGCCTCTCACAGGGAGTCACCTGGTCCATGGGCATCTGGGTCTGCCGTCCCTGAACACAGCAGCGTCCCACGCAGAGAGCCTGTGGCGAGTAGCCACCCCAGTGAACGCAATCCAAACCGCGACCGCTCCTGCCTGCTCAGCCTCCTCTTGCAAATGCAGCTCACACGCAGAGAGATGCTTCCCAAAGGCCCATTCCCCATCCCAGCTCACACGCAGAGAGATGCTTCCCAAAGGCCCATTCCCCATCCCAGCTCACACGCAGAGAGATGCTTCCCAAAGGCCCATTCTTGGTCCCAGCTCACACGCAGAGAGATGCTTCCCAAAGGCCCATTCTCCGTCCCAGGAGGAACACACCCTAGACAACCCGTGCAGAGAGCTGATCTTTCGGTTGGGAAAGCCCAACAGGGATCAGAACTCAACACGCACAGCCTGGGTGGCGGCTGACCGGGGCTCTGTTAACTCTTTCAGTTCACCTAATTTAGACTCATGAGAAGGGAGCTATGCAAATGAAAGTTTGGATTGATAAAGCAGATAAATTGACGTTTCTTCTATTTTTCAGGATATTTACTACTTTTCAAAGAATTTTATTTAAACAGAGAATCATTCCTCTATGTTGGAAATGTAGTTCAATCTTCCTGCAAAACGTTGGTGACGTGGTGTGTCCTTTAAAGCAAGGACACCTGCATGAACTTTTACAGTGGCCGAGCAATTGCTTATTGTCTGCTCCGTGGAAATGTAGGAAGCCTTCTAAAGACCTGCCGACGCAAGCAGCATTGGCTGTTAGAGTTGGAACAAGTTTCCATGCTCATATTGGGATGATCCTTTATTTGTTCACTCAGGCATTCCCAAGGTGTGCGTGTACATGTGTTTCACCAGCGGGCTTCACCTTGGCCCTCCGACTGAGCAGCTCTGCAAACTGGGCAGGTCCTTTCATCTCACCGGGTTTGGGTCCTCAGACGAGGGTTTCATATCCAATTATTCCTAAGTCCCCTACAGATGGAAAAAGCCACGTTTTCAGATGTAGCTGCCTGGATCTAGGCCGTGACCTAGCTGATCTGTGATCTCTTGACTTTGCAAAGCTCTGTTCAGCCCGGTCAGTGACAGGTCATGTTGGGGCTGACGCACGGCCTGCAGTGCCTGGGGAGTCGATGGGTTTCCGAGCTACCTCCTTTCCAGCGGGGCCGGCAGTGCCCGGGGAGCCCCACACCTCACGGGGCTGAGAACTTCATCCCCCGAGCCTGCTGTGCCCTGAGAAGTTGGCACTCTCTCTGTCATCCCAGCCTCCCCTCGCTGCCTTAGAGGATGCGATTTGACTCGGTTGAGGATCACGGGAAGAGAAGGAACCAACCTTATGTTGCAGATGTGGTAGAAATCATTACCTCGAATATTTGAACCACCCACTCTTCAAAGAGAAAGGAAGGAATTCTGTTCTTTTACTTCTTTTCTTTTCAAAATTTGCCTTATTTTAACAGAGCACAAAGGGAGATTCTGCTGTAAAATAGTGTTAGAAGCAGTCACAAAGGACAAGGTGTTTTCACTGAAGAGGGGTCAGCGGGTGGAGGCCGGGATGGTGGAAGGGAGCCACCTGTTATTTGGAGCACACATCAGCAGCTTCTGGAAGGCAGCATTTCCCCACTCTACCCCATACACACTTTAAGAAATTCTTTTCTTCCCCGGAGAAACAGATGTTTATTTTAGAATAATTATAATATAGACACAAGAAAAAAAAATCCCAGATTTCTACCACCCAAAAAGTTATACTGTTAATATTTTGATGTATCTAATCCCAGCAAATATAAACATGCACCTTATGTAGAACTTTATAAAATGGGTTTGTACGTGTATATATGCACATATCTACAAATACGCGTGCACATATACACGTTACACATGTGGATAATGTGTGTACTGTATACCATGGACATATGCTCTGTGCGCACACACGTCTGCACACTTACAGGTGTTTATGTGTATATATATGTACACTATTTGGTAAACTCCTTATTTCACTTAATACGTTGTAAATATTTTGGCTGTATATTCTCCATTTCATTGGCATACAGTAATTCATATGATCAATTCCCTATAATCAGACATTTAGACTTTTCTCTCCCCATTTCTTACGTAGTGTGATCGAGGGGAATGTCTTAAAGCTGTCAGCCCGTGAGGCGGGAGAGACAAAAAGAGAGATGAGGTGCCCTCCGTGATGAAGGAACAGCCATCTGAGGTTCTCAGGTCTGTCAGGGAAGGAGGGCTGCTTGGGAGAGTTGGAGCTAACAGAGACAGGAAAAGAATTGGCATTTTAGAGGAAAATAGGTTTCTAAGAAATTTCCAAGAACTTTTAATAGAGGACCCATCACAATGGGTCTTTAAAACCAGGGTCTCATATCCTCCAACCAGTTGCTCTTAGTGAGAGGGTTTGGGAAAATAAGTAAATAAATCACGGGACTCTGTTACACATCTGAGTTGGCAGAGGGCGAGGAGACCACAGCGGCAGGTGCACCACGGAGGTGAAATGAAGAATTCCGTGGCGTCAGAACTAGAGCAAGGGGTGCGTGAAGGACGGCTCTCTGTCCAAGACCCCTTGGATGGGGGTTGCCGAAATTCCCTGTGTGTGTGTGTGGGGTGGGGTTGGGGATGGGGGCTTCAGCCTAGTTTCCACACTAAAGTCAGACCAGAGTCATGGACTTAGAGTGTTTGGATGCCCCCAGGCAGCTGACACAAGACTTAATGAAAGTCTTTGCATATTTATCGGCTAACTTCCAATTAAAAAGTGAATTTTGAGTTTCCAAATGAGAAGTAAATCCATGTACTTTTCCATAGCTTACACCCTCACCCTCCTTTCTCTTCATCATTTTCATTTATTTTGCTTTCTCCTTTCTTTTCCCTTAACAAAAACCAAATAACGTCTCACTAGGAGATACGTGCCCAGCGTACAGAACTCAGAAGTTGCAGAAGCCTATGGAGTAGAGAGTAAATCGTACCCTCATAAGCCCACCAGTGACCACTTCACCTCGTTAGAGCCGACGTGCGTTGCATGCTGTGTAGTTGTGTGTTCTTCCGGAGATTGTGTGTTCATCTCCGGAAGCACGTGTGAACAAAGAGGCCCTCCTGCTTTGTTTCCGCATCCCGCAGCACTGCAGATTCTGTACCTGCTTTTCTCCCCTAGCATGGCGCTTGCATGTATCAGCACAATGGAGCTATCCAAGGACTGCATCTGTGATCCACTGTCAGCGGACATCCATAATTTGTTCAGCCAGTCCCTTTTTGATGGGCATTAAGGTTTTATTTCCTTTTTTATTGGTCATTATAAACAATTCTATGATGATTAGTCTTGGGCCTATGTCTTTTGATTATGTACGAGTAGATCTATCTGATAAATTCCTAGAAATGGAATTTCTGGATCATCCTGTGCGTATATTTTACATTTTAATCAATATTGTTGAATCCTCATCCATAAAGGTAGGACCAATGTACACACCCAGTACAAATGTAGGAGAGTACCTCACTCAAAAAAGCGTGTCATCATTTAAAAAAAATCTCTGGAAAATCCTCTCATTTTAATTTATACTTTTTTATTATGAGTGATGTAGGGCTTATTTCCATATAATTAAAAGAGCTTTGAATTCCCGTTTTTTGATCTATTTGTTCCTTTTTTCTATTGGATTATTGTCTGTTTCCTTTTGTTTTGTAACAGCTCCTTATATATCATAGATAGTAGCCCTTTTACCATGAAATATATAGCGAACAATTTTCCTAGTTTATCTTTGTCTATTGACATTGTTAAAAGTGTTTTTTCAGCCAGGTAAAACTTTTATTTTTGAGTAATTGAATTTGTCGATCATCTCATTTGGGGCTTTTTATCATTCTGTTTCATGTTGGGTTTTTTTTTGGGGGGAGAGGGGGTCATCATTGTTACTCTTCATGATTTTCATCGAAAAAACATATTTCATGTTTTCTTAGGGCAAATACATGGTTTCATATTCTACATTTAAATTTTTCCATGCATCTGGAATTCATTTTGGTGTCCTCCTTCCCCCCTCACATCTCCCTCCTTCTTTCTTTGTGTGTCGGGCAGGTTGCTGGGGGGTTGTCGGTGGGGCAGGGCCCTTTGCCTCCAGCACACTCTGTCCTCCCTGAGACGCCCAAATGCTGAAGCAGCTGCTTTGAGTCTGGGCTGAAAGGTGACGTGGGAGGCAGAGATTAGGGAGAAACAGGGACTGGGAATGAGTTCATCCCAAGAGTGCCCAAGAAGTTCTTCCCAGAAGATCTCAGCAGCTTAACGTGTGAGAATGAAACTTCTGGGACCCTGGGTGCTTTCTTAAACCATTGCTTATCCATTTTCTCCATGACTTTCTGCTGTCTCCACAGGACTGAATACGTGGAAATGAGCTGGGATTAAAAGAGGAAACAGTTTGGGTTTAAAGAAAAACTTGATGACAGTCAAAACCTACAACAGGCCGGGAAGGCAGGTGTCCTGAAAGGTACAGCGGAAAACTTCTGCTGGAAGAGGCACTCATTAAAACACCCCTTATTTTATGATTTTTTTCAACTTTGCCATCAGAAAAGGGACAATTTTAAACAGAATTATTGTATCTCAATATGCATAAGCATTTTAATAAGAGTTTGCAGAAACATAGTAGCACTTTCACAGATTATTTTTCCTTGGATGTTTACTTATTTATCTATTTATTTGGCACGGGCAGGCTCCGGGAATTGAACCCGGGTCGCCGGCCTGGCAGGCGAGGACTCTGCCACTGAGCCACCGTGGCCCGCCCCACACAGGTTAGTTTTAAAAACATAAACATAGTGCACTTTGGAAAAAGAGTGCTAGTCATTTTCTGCCCAGCTTGACAGCTGTGGGGATTTGGTGGATGGGGTGTGTGCTTTACCAAATGAAGCGTCAGTCTGGGTACCCATACGCGATCTCGGTGGTGACTCAACTTCCAGAAAGAGGAGACTGGAGCTGAAATGGGTTAGGGGAGTGCTAGAGCTTTGCAAGCCCAAGAGCAAGTGGTTAATGTAGAAGGCTTAAACTTTTTAGTTGTGATCCTTAGGAAGACATAAATTTTATGTCAGGACCTCAAACAACACTTACATGTAGATGTACAAAACTGAAATTAAAGTTACACCAAATGGTATTAGCTGCCAGCAAACTCATGCTGCCATTTTTTATGGCATTCTATTTTATTCCACTCTATTGTTTTTCTGTTGAAAAATATTGGTGAAAACACATAATAAATTGATTTTCAACCTTTTGCCCCTCAGTTTGAAGGATGCGAGGCTAAAGGACAATCAACAGTTCCCTACCCTGACACATGAATTCAGGACAACAAATTGTTTGGTCGTAAAATAATGTTTCCCCTTAATTCATTGAAGTAAGTTTTGTAAATAATTATACAGTATAAATGTCCTATATTTTCAGCCACTTTTTTTTTTAACTTAGAGAAGTTGTAGGTGTATCAGAAAATCATGTAGATAACACAGAGTGCCCACGTCCCCCCTGCGATGGTAAGGTCAGGTGCCCCTTGGCCGGGAGTGGTGCCCGGTGGTGTGGCCGGGCAAGCGCTGGCCTGTCTGTTGCTGGGAGGGCAGTTTGTGGATTTAAATCATGAGCACGTTGGTTGCATCCTATGTCTGCAGTTGGCTAAGGGGCGTGCCTTCTGCAATGAGTGGCGTTTAATCTAATCACAGAAAGGCTTTTAAGGAGCATCCAGAAGAAAGAATCTTTCCCTGTCCACTTCAGCCAGCTGGCCTCCCCTGGGCAGTTCACTGAGGACTTTCTTAGGAGATGCCAGCTCATGGCCTGCCCTACAGGCTTTGGCCTCTTACATCCCCATAGTTGCATGAGACATTTTTATAAATCTCATATTTACAGATCTCTCCTGGTGGTTCTGTTTCTCTGAGAGCCCTAATACACCTCCTATCATTAACCCTTGCGTTGGTGTGGTACATTTGTGACGATTGATGGAAAGCACGTGTACATTACTATTCTCTAGAGTATAGTCATGATGTACTTAGGGCTCCCTGTCTATGTTGTACAATTCCATGGGGTGGTTTTTAAAGAAGTTTTTATTCTAGTAACATATACAGAACCTAAAATCCCCCCTTTAACCACATAGAAATATGTAATCCAGTGCTGTTAATTACATTTCCAATACCATGCTGCCGTCACCACCATCCATTGCCCCAATCTTTTCCGTCCCCCCAAAGAGAAACTCTGTACAATTTAAGCATTAATTCCTCATTCCTTAGCCCAACACACCCCCTGGTGACCTGCAATCTGGTTTCTTACCCTATGCAGTTTGCTTATTCTAATTATTTCACAAGAGTGAGATCATGCAATATTTGTTCTTTTGTGAATCTTGAAGACATCATGCTGAGCGAAATGTCAGTTACTTTGAAAAAAAGCCAATGTGTTTCAGAGCATTACAATCTATAAAATCTAGATGATATTTGGAATAAATTAAGACTCATACCCATGTAAAACGTAAATCCACCTATAATTTCTTCACAACAGCTGTTATGACTTGGAAATGAGTGACCTTCAAACCCGCCGGACCATGAGTAAATCTGAAGGATCAGCACTAAGTGAGAATCAGGTGGTCCCGTGGGGCTGCCTGTTCGCACGAGGGGCCCAGACTCAAGAACTAAACTTTGTAGTGACTAAAGTCAAAGGAAAACTGATTTTTCCCATGGTTATTTATTTATTTGTTTTTTTGCATGGGCAGGCACCGGGAATCCAACCCAGGTCTCCGACATGGCAGGTGGGAACCCTGCCACTGAGCCACGGTGGCCCATCCCTTTGCCGCGGTTATTACCTAAAGAAAAGCTAAGATTTTGCTCATTAAAAAATCCTCATACAAGAGAATGTGGCAGAGAAACAAATCATACTTGAGAAGACAGTCAAATGGGGCCCACCCATGGCTTCCACCTCAGGCTGCTCCTTCCAGGATGGCTCGCTGTGCCCCCCAGGCTTCCTCCTTAGCGGGTGCAGGGCTGGGGCCTTGGGGCCTGCCAAGGACGCGGTTCTCAGGGGCCTGCTCACGCGAGGCAGTGAGGAAACCTCCGGCCCACCACCAGTTTCTGAAGACTGAAGGTGAGAAAGGTGATTCTTTTAAAATATGTAATAATAAACCCCAAACGGCCTCTGGGCTGGAAGCCTAGGAGAGGACGCCTCAAGCACCTCGGCTTCTGGGGCCTCGAGCCCCAGCTGGTGTTGGAGCCGCATCTTGAGTTCAGTCGAGCTCAGCCACGGCTGCCTCCCAGCGTTCTGGCGGGATTTATTTGGCAAGTATACCAACTCCCCCTGAAGAAGTCATTTCAGTTTGGGTCAAATAATTTGGCCATTTAATCTGCATTGTCCTGAAAGTTGCTAGACTTGTCCTGCAAGGCCTCAGGGTCACAAACTCTTGGTCCCACTTGCCCTCTCCGGGTGCAGTGAAAAACACAGGGAGAGCCCCAAGGCTATGCCGTTAGTGGGTCGGGGTTTGAACAAACCATGGCATCTGAATAACACAAGCCACGGAAGCTTTCCCTCAGACTTGCTGGCTTTGCAAATAGAAATGAATCCAACTTTGGGTAGTTGACCCGGGGAAGTGAAGTGACAGGAACGGTTCTGTGCTCATCCCACCCATGAAAATCCTTCCCTGTTATTTTTATTCTCTACAATTATATACACTCAGGGGACACACACACATGCCTATTTTCCCTATGTTCTTAATTAGGGAAACGTCACACATGTTGATAAACTTCTACCTGTACGTGACATCGTAGCTGCTTTTGGCAAATGCAAACTCCTAAATGCAGGTGAAGTCACCCTTTAACTCCTAAGTGAAATGCTTATTTAAACATTTGCTTTCCCCTGGCTTGGAAGAAGGTTGCTGCCCCAGGGCCTTTTTGAACTG
>PVIY010026236.1:0-35665 GCA_004026745.1 Myrmecophaga tridactyla
TCGCTGGCTTGTGGGCTCTCTGCTCCTTGTGGATATGTCATTCTTCTCTGCTCTGTCTGAATCTCTCTCATTCTCCAAAATGTTTCCTTTTTTATAAGACTCCAGTAAACTAATCAAGACCCACCCAAAAGGATGGAGACATATCTCCCCTAATTCAGTTTAACAACCACTCTTGATTAAATCGCATCTCCAGGGAGATGATCTAATTACAGTTTCAAACATACAATACTGAATAGGGAGTAGAAGAAACAGTTGCCTTTACAAAATGGGATTAGGATTAAAACATGGCTTTTCTAGGGTACATACATCATTTCAAACCAGCACAGGAAGGCACTGGGAATCCAACTCGAGGTCTCCAGCATGGCAGGCAAGAACTCTGCCACTAAGCCACCATGGCCCGCACAATCTGTACTTGTTTTACATTTACCTTTAATTAACCTGAGAAAGGAACATCCAGTTCTGGCTGAGGAGTTAAGAGGGGACGGGAGTGGTGTATTTCCTTTTTGATTGTTTTAGTACACACTAGCCGGGTGCTGCAGGAAAAAACAAAATCCTAAAGGAGGATTATGGAGGCTGCTTTACATGTGACTAGCGCCTGCCTGTCTAGAGCTACCTTCTCCTGAATCTAAGTGAACTGGGTGAAAGGATATTAGAAACTCACAGAACTGACTGTGGGCAAGGCGGTGTCTTGCCTGCCTTCTCCCTCACAGTATTCCTCAACGGAATTAATCTGGCTGGAAGTTAACAAATATTTAGCTTCACAGGAATAAGAAACTGAGACAAATAAAAAAATTACTTATTGTATGTTCTTATATTCCTGTGTATGGGGCGTTTTTGCGTTAAACTATTCAATCTTCAGAACAACTTCGCGAGACAGTCATTCGTATCCTTATTTTATAGAAAAGGAAGTAGATAGTGGAGTTCAGGAAGTGCATTTGATGCTCTACTCCGGAGGGTGGAGGTGGAAGCTCACCTACCGGGGGAACAGAAGCTTTGGGGAATCCAGTTTGAAACTGCCCCTCAAGGTCTGCTCTGCCATCCAATTGGGAAGCATTAAGGAGAACGCTGGAGAATCCCCTTAGGAGAAAATGTTTAGTACGAAGCGAATAGTAGGAAGGCCACTTGCCCCACCACTTGCCGAATACTTACCCCAACCCCCTCCACTTAAATTCTTGAAACGTAACTAGAACCGTCCTTTGGAGCGACAGCACCTCCTTTTAGGGTCAAGGATGGAGTTCCTGTTAGAGTGACTATAAGGACGGTCCGGAATTGATGGCTGCGTGCTTTAAGTCAGGACTTTGTCCTCTTTTCTACTGTTGGAGAACAAGACACAGCAGTCGCCCGAGCCCGGTGAAACACTGCCAAGGGCAGGCGTTGGCAAAGCACCCCCTTTCCAAACGGATTAACAGAGACTCACGTCGCTGGAAGGGGTCTGAGAGACCTCTTAGGTTAGGCCTGGCCCCGTTGCTTTCGCAACCCAAACCTGGAGAGCCTGCTTAGCTCCTTGGAGCTAGCTTCCAGAGCGACGCCTCCTCTTACCAAGCGCTTCCCCCCAGGGAAGGCGGTGTCATCTTTGTAATTCCAGCAGACCAGGCGGTCGGTTGCTATAGTAACATCCCTAGCCAGGCTCCGTGAGGCCGGGAGAAAGGAGGCGAGAAGGGAGGCGGGCCTTGGCAGACGTCACCCAGACGCTGCCCCACCCCAAATAATTGTCTACGAAAGGAACGTGAGGTAAATGTTTTGTAAGTGAAGGGTCCAGGAGACTGAATGAAACAAAAGGAGGGGTTCAGGATCTCCTTCCATCACCAAATCCTTCTACCAAAGATTTTAACGGCCTTCAAAACGGAGCAGAGAGCGTTTGTAATCTGGGGGCTTTTGTTAGACCGGCCACGCCCTTTCCTGGACCTTTGCTCTTTGTAGGCCACGCCCGCTAAGTGTGCTGTAGACCGCACCCTTTCTTGGGCGCGCGGAAGGAGACACGAAATGGAGTAAGTCTCGTATTAAATAGAGCTAGCGTAACTAAACGCGCCAACGCTTAGGGCGGGCGTATCTTCCGCATGCGTCCTCGGAGTCCGCCTTGCCCCGACTATTTCGCGGTGGGGGAGGGTGGGTCTTTTTGATTCTGCGCCTGCGCCCTGTTCCTCGCGAGCTCAAAAGCTGAGTGAATCTGCCCTGCGTCGCCGGGACGCGCAAAGAGGGAGGAGCGAAAGTGATCACGCGCGCTCGCGTCTGAAGGGACGCTGAGTGAGCAGGCGAGTTGGGAGGATCGGGTGGGTAGAGTGACACCCTGGGTTGTTTTGTGAACGGTGCGTATGGCCGCTCTGGGCACTAGATCTCCCATCTCACTGACCCGCTCGGTTCTAGGAGCAGATCCGGGGCAGAGGGAAGAGAGCGCCGGGTCAGGTGCCGCCGCCGCCGGGAAGTCCGCCAGCCCGCCCTTTAGCTTGCCAGCTGGCGTTTTACGGGCTCTGCTGGTCTGGGTAAGCTGGCTCCTGCGTACAGAAGAGAGGGGCATGAGGAGCTGAGAGAATGTGGAAGACAATCGGGGACCTGTGTTAGGAAGGGGCCTCAGGGTTTGTGTCAGGGCCAGAGTCTGTGAGTAGAGAACGAAACCTACGGAAATAATAGTAATATCTACCAGTATGTGCCAGGGCTTTACTAGGCACCTTATATGCTTCATCCTATTTACAGCAATCCTCTGAGGCATATATTATTATTAAACCCATTCTGTAAGATAGGGGAACCGAGGTATGAGAGTTAACTTATGCGAAGCCACACGAGTAGTAGATGGTCTGGTGTGGATTCGAACTTAGGCCTATTTGACGCAAAGGCTGTATTTTAATGTCATTGCTTTACTAGAAAAAAAGTAAAGGCAAGAGGGGGTTAGAGAAGGAGGTGGTTATGGGTGAATGTGGTTTGAAGTGGAGGGTGATCCTGAAGAGGAAGAGAGTGATGACGGGGGAGAGAGGGAGAGGACCTGAGTTTGGAACCTTGCGGGCCTCCCCCCTTCTAATTCGTCTACCCCTTCTTCCTAGTTCTTGTGGCCCCACAATCTTTCCTTGCTATTGTGGCCTTATGAACCAGAGCCGTTGCTCTAGAGGTCTAGCTCGGAGGCCTGGGCCTCACGGGTGGTTTTAAGAACTGGTTGAACTGCGGTTCAGTCCAGAGTAGTCTTTGGAAACTGAGGGGTTTGGGGGAGGGAATGGAGGCAGCGGTTGGTTATAGACAGGACCCTCTTCCAAATTGCTGCGGTTTCTTCTAATGTGCTGCTACTTTCTTTTCCATCTTAATTCAAGCCCTGCAAAGCCTTCGTTCAGTCTTTAAAATGGAAAAGTGATATCTATTGTTTCCTTGTACAGTTATGTGTAAACAAAACCCAAACATTCTTTTCCCAAGCAAGGCCAGCTATTCTGGATTGTTTGCAGAGGAAGCCTTTTGGCTTTATCATTTGTGCTCCAGAATTTTGCTAGGTAAATAAAGAGTGCTCTTTTGGAGAAATTTGCGTTATAGGTCAATGTGCGTAATTTGAACGATTGAACTGTGGTTCAACACAGAGGAGGGACCTCAGTAGTTCATAGGGGTATATGTGAATGAGAACTCCTTTTCCGGTCGCTCAGCTTAAGAAGTAGGAAATAACTGGTATTAGACAGTATTAGTGTTTTGCTTGCAGATGGAGTGGAGTTGTAGCTCATGTGGGAGTCAAATTATAGTTAGCCTCGGAGGCAAACATTGTATGTGATCAAAATTATTCTTAAAAATTCCTTAGGAAGGTGCAAAGTTGGAGATTTCCATCCAGTTTCACACTAAATCCAGCACAATTTTTCCTTCTGCTTGGAAGCTCGTTACTGTTTCTTTCTTTCTTTCTTTTTTTTTTTTTTTAAACTTTTTGAATTGTATATTCTAACATATGTGCAGACCAGGGAAAAAGCAATAGTTTTCAAAGCACTCTTCAACTGGTAGTTATAGGGCAGATCCCAGAGTTTGTCATGGGTTACCGTACCATCCTCCTGTTACTGTTTCTTTAGTTAAAACCTAGATAAAGTAGTTAAGTTACATTTGGTGGCTGTGTTGTACCAATAAAAATGGTCATTTGACACTGTGAAATGCTTGCACTGGAAGCTTAAAACGAGGAAGACTAAGAATAGTATGTTTGTAGTTCCCATTTTAAGCTCATTCTGGAGCATGTATCCACTGAATGGAAAGTGGAAAATATTGTTGGCAAAATCTTAATTGCTCTTCTCTCTCTCTCTTTTTTTTTTTTGATCCACAATTCCAGTATAATTTGACTTGCTATGTTAAATTGTTCTTAGTGTGATGTGATTCCTCTTCAGTTTTTGATTGGCCCTACATGTAGGGTCTTGTAAGCTATTGTTTCTTTCCCCACGGACTTCCTAATTCTTTAGGAAGATAAGGATTTGATGCAGGAATTTCTTACATATTTTTACCAGTGGTCTGGCTTATGCATTCCCCATTTGTCAGATATGTGTAACAGTGGTTAGTTTTTTCAAAGTAAGTTCTCTTGGAAATGGAAGTCTTGATATACCTCCTTTTAAAATTACTATCTCTGAGTTTCAGTTTTTTAACGTATAAAAAAGACAAGATAATACTGTACAGGGTTGTTGTGTGGATGCATCATCCTCAGATGCTGTCAGACATTGTTGGGCTATTGGAGAATGTAGCTGATTTTAATAGTAACTTTAGGGAGACACTCTAGATGACTTGGACATTTCTTTTTCTTAATAACAGTAGTTGCAAACTGTTGCCTGTGAGCCAGGTTTGGTCTCTGGATGCATTTTGTTTGATCTGCAGTTTTTATTTATTTATTTGACAATTGCAATAGGAAATTTATTGAGAGGCTCCATGATCTGCAGTTTTAAACAAATTAATTGGTTGCTAACATTTGAAAAGTGACTGTATATAAAATGTCACATTTCTGGTTTTCCTTAGAAAATTGGAAGACCTGACAGACAGTGGCCTTTATTTCTGCAGTTCACTATAGTCCTCATTTATATTACCTTCCTGGTTCCTCTGTATCTGAAATGGGAGTCCTCCATACTGCCTTTTAAAATTAACTTCTATGAATTTTAGTTTTCTTCTCTGTAAAATGGAGAGTAAGATAACATATTAGGTTGAGAGATTTTTTTTCTATGATTACTGTAATCATAGCCCCTGAAAATATTTCAGTATTATCTCTAAAATATAAAGGACTCTTTTTAAAAACATAACCAAAATATATTATAATGCCAAGAAAGAAGCAAAAAAGCAAAAGCAAAACCTGGTAACAATCATTGTTAAAAATTTCTAACTGTCTCATAAATGCCATTTTGTTTTGTTTTGTTTTTGGTAACTGTTTAAAGCAAATCCAAATACAGTCTACACATCTTTTTTATTTTGAAATACTTCCAAATTTACAGAAAAGTTAAAAAAATAATCCAAACTCCATACTGAGTATGCCAACTTACCCCTAGCCCCCAGCCCCAATATTCAGATCCACCAATTTTAACATTTTGCCACATTTGCCATGACATTCTATTTGTCAATTCATCTATCTATTTATTCATTCATTTTCTGAACACTTGAGTGTAGGTTGTATGTATCATGTTCCTTGAACCCTTAATACTGTATATTACCTAAAAACAAACCACCTTAAGTGTAGTTATCAAGTTCACGAAATTTAACATTGATATAAATCTTATAGTCTACGTTCCAATTTTTTCATGTGTCCCAATTATGTCCCTCTGAGCCTGTTCTCCTTTGCTAGATTCTATCCAGGATCATATGTTGCATTTAATTGTCATTGTCTCCCGTAGTTGCATTTTTTTTAACTATACAATCAAAGATACAGTGTCAACTTTCCCATCTCAACCACTCTCAAGCATACCATTCAGTGGGATTAATCACACCATTCAGTGGTATTAATCACATTTACATTATTGCAGTACCCTCACCACTTTCATTCTAAAACTTTCCAATTGCCCTAAACGGAACCCTGTGTCTGCTTTATGCATTAACTCCCCCTTTCTCCTAACCAACATCCCTGCCTGGCAATTTGTACTCTTAGTCTTTGACCTTGCATATTTTCTGATATTTTTTGTAGTAACCATGGGGCTTAAGATTAATATTCTAAATCTGTAAGAGTCTCATTTGCTTTGATACCAATTTAACTTCAGTAATATATACAAACTATTTTACTATACCCCTTTGTAACCCCCTAAATAAATAAATAAATATTTAGTTTTTTGTTATAGTTTACATGTTTATACTTTAGGAGTCTAAAACCACTGATTTGTCATTACATTTTATGTGTTTACTTTTAGATTCTGTCTGAAAGAAAAAGTGGAGTTAAAAAACAAAATACAATTGTACTGACATTTATATTTACCTATGTCATTACACTCAGTGGAGATCTTTATTTCTTCATGTGGTTTTCATCTATTGTCCATGGTAACAGCCCACCTCTCATTTCTGATTTTATTTGTGTCCTCTCTTTTTTTTCTTTGTTAGTCTAGCTAGGGGTCCATTTTTTTTTTCCCCATGGATTTTACTTTTGGTTTTGTTGATTCTTTCTGTTGTTTTTTATTCTCCAGTTTGTTTATTTCTGCTTTAATCTTTATTTCCCTTTGTCTTTTTGCTTTGGGGTTGGTTTGCTGGTCTTTCTCTAATCTCTCTAGGTGACCAGTTCAGTCCTTGATTTTTGCTCATTCTTCTTTTTTAATGTAGGTATTTAGGGCAATAAATTTCCCTGTCAGCACTGCCTTTGCCGCATCCCGTAAATTCTGATACGTTGTATCCTAATTTTCATTCATCTCCATATATTAGCTATTTTTTCTTTGACCCAGTGCTTATTTAAGAGAACATTGTTTAATCTCTATATATTTGTGAAAGTTCTAGTCTTTGATGGTTACTAATTTCTAGCTTCATGCCATTGTAGTCAGAGAAAGTGTTGTGAATAATTTCAATCTTATAATATTATAAGGACCTGTTTTATGTCCCAGGATATGATCTATCCTTGAGAACATTCCATGAGCCCTGAAGAAGATTGTATATCCTGATATTTTGTGGTGTAACGAGCTATATACGTCTGTGAGGTCTAATTCATTTATCACATTGCTCAAGTTCTCTATTTCCTTGATGATCCTCTGGTTGTTCTATCTATAGAGGAGAGTGGTATATCCCACTATTACTGTTGAAACATCTTTACCTTCCTTCAATTTTGCCAGTGTTTCCTCATGTACTTTGGAGCTCCTTGATTGGGAACATAAACATTTATGATTATTATTTCTTCTTGGTAGATTGTCCCTTTTTATTAATATGTAGTGTCCTCTTTGTCTCTTATGATGCCTTTACATTTAAACTCTATTTTATGTGATATTAGTATAGCTACTGCTGTTTTCTTTTGGTTACAGCTTGCATAGGACATTTTCCTCCCATCCTTTTACTTTCAATGTATGTGTATCCTTGGGTCTAAAATGCATCTCTTGTAAACAGCATCTAGATGGATCATATATTTTAATCCATTCTGCCAATCTGTATCTTTTAATTGGTCAGTTTAGTCCATTAATGTTCAAAGTTATTATAGTAAAAGCAGTTCTTGGATCTACCATCTTATCCTTTAGTTTTTTTTTGTCAGATCTATATATTCTTTTCCCTCTCTCTCATTTTATCCTTTAAATTACCCTCACTGGTACTCTTAAATTCTTTGCCCTCCTTCAGACCTCCCACTCATCTTTTTTTTTTTTTTTCCAGTCCATAGAACTCCCCTTACTATTTCTTGTAGGGAAGGTCTCTTGTTGACTAATTCTCTCAATCTTTGCTTGCCTTTGAAGATTTTAATCTCTCCTTCAATCTTGAAGGACAGCTTGACTGGATAAAGAATTCTTGCCTGAAAGCATTTCTCATTCGGGATCTTAAATATATTGTACCACTGTTTTCTTGCCTCCATGGTGCCCATTGAGTAGTCCGAACTCAGTCTTATGCGATTTTCCTCATGTGTAGTAGATTGCTTTTCTCGTGCTGCTTTCTACTCTTCTTCAGCATTTGACAGTCTGATTAGGCCTTGAAATAGGCCTATTTGGATTTATTCTACTGTGGATTCGTTGGGCCCCTTAAGTTTTCTCTGATTATCTCTTCACCTAACCTTCCCAGCCCTTCACTCTTCTTTTCTCCTTCTGGAACACCAATGATTCTTATATTTGTATGCCTTTTGTTGTCTCTCATTTCTCTGAGATCTAGTTTCATTTTTTTCATCTTCTTGCCATTTATTCATTCATGCTCTCGAGTTCAATTGTTCTGTCTTCCAGCTCACTTATTCTACCTTCTGCTTCTTCGAATCTACTGTAATGTGTCTCTGGTATATTTCTAATTTGGTTTACAGTATTTTTCATCTCTGAGATCTGCTATTTTTTTCTGTTTAATCATTCAAATCCTTCTTTATTCTCTTCTTGTATCTTCTTGATAGCCTTTATTTCTTTATAAATATCCTTGAATAGTTGTCCCATCTTCTGTATCCCCTCTGGTGTTTTGATTTGATGATTTAGCTGGGCTATTTACGTGTGGATGTTCACATGGTTTGTGATTTTGTGTTGCATTTGGGACATTTGATTATCTTAATAAGGTTATTTTGCAAGTTGGTTTCCTTCACTTGTCTGAAGTTTTGCATTTAGTTGGGTTTGTGTGAAGGTCTCCTTTTGCGCTTGTTTTTTCAATAATTCCCCACCAAACCAAGGCCTGGATCTCATGTAGGGGCTGCAAACCAAGGCCTGGATCTCATGTAGGGGCTGCATTTCTACTTGGGGGTCTATTAAAAGCTAGGCCGAAAAGATGCACAAGTGGTTCTGCAGGCCATGTGGGAGACCTGGGTCTGACTCTCGGCCCATGCTCCAAAGGAAAAAAAAAATGAGGGTCTTGCAGAAAAGGGTGCACAGGTGGTTCAGTGGTAGAAAGCTTGCCTGTTAATGGGGGAGACCCAGGTCCAAATCCTGACCCATGCACCAGGGAAAAAAAAGAGATGGTGGTGCATATCTCACCTGGCCTCTTTGGCCTGCCTTTCCATCTGTGCATGCCTGAGATCCCCAGGTGTGCGGGTTTGAAATGATGTATGAACCCTAGAAAAGCCATGTTTTAATCTTAATCCCATTTTGTAAAGGGAGCCGTTTCTTCTAATCCCTATTCAATACTGTATGTTTGAAACTGTAATCAGATCATCTCCCTGGAGATGTGATTTAATCAAGAGTGGTTGCTAAACTGGATTAGGTGACAAGATATCTCCACCCATTTGGGTGGGTCTTGATAAGTTTCTGGAGTCCTATAAAAGAGGAAACATTTTGGAGAATGAAGGAGATTCGGAGAGAGCAGAGAGTGCTGCAGCACCACGAAGCAGAGAGTCCATGAGCCAGCGACCTTTGGAGATGGAGAAGGAAAATGCCTCCCGGGGAGCTTCATGAAACTCGAAGCCAGGAGAGAAAGTTAGCAGATGACGCCATGTTCGCCATGTGCCACTCCAGATGAGAGAGAAACTCTGACTGTGTTCACCATGTGCTCTTTCACTTGAGAAGGAAACTGTGAACTTCATTGGCCTTCTTGAACCAAGGTATCTTTCCCTGGATGCCTTAGATTGGACAGTTCTATAAACTTGTTGTAATTGGGACATTTTCTTGGCCTTAGAACTGTAAACTAGCAATTTATTAATTTCACCTTTTTAAAAGCCATTCTGTTTCCGGTATATTGCATTCCAGCAGCTAGCAAACTAGAACACTGGGCCTCTGTGGGTTAAGGGGAGCAGGACTGGGAGCCCACAACCCTCCCTCACTGGCCAGTGGTCGGATCAGTTCCATGTTCTCCCCTCCTCCCTGGGGGTGGGGAACCCCTCAGTCTCTGCTAAATCAGGTGCCCCTTGTGGCCCACCTCGGAGTTGGGGAGCAGGTATCGTTCACTGACCCAGTGGTCCCCATGCACAGGGGAAGCAGGTCCACCACCCTCCATGTTCTTCATGGAAATTCCTGGCTGCAGAACTGTGAGGGAAGACCTGCTATGCCTGTTGTAGGAGCTGGATGGGGCGCAGAATTCCCAGCTCCTTCGGGACCAGCGCCCCCTGTACGCTGCCCACCTGTGGTGAGCTTGTAACTGACATGCTCATCCCTTTCACTCCATCCCAATCTTTCTGCTTCAGTTGCAGTTCTGGCTCTGTAATTATTTTTCAGGGAGTATGAGTCCTCCAAGTTTCTGATTGTAGTATATTTGCATCCGTTCTTTTTTCCTTTGTCATTCTAGCTAAAGGTGTGTTGATATTTTTATTGATCTTTTCAAAGAAACAACTTTTTGTTTCATTGATTTTATTGTTTTATTTCTGTTTCATTAATT
Organism: Myrmecophaga tridactyla; assembly: GCA_004026745.1. Lineage (NCBI taxonomy): Eukaryota > Metazoa > Chordata > Mammalia > Pilosa > Myrmecophagidae > Myrmecophaga > Myrmecophaga tridactyla. The sequence goes on from PVIY010026236.1 coordinate 10,360, forward strand.
TCTGCTCTAATCTTTTGTTACCTTGTATTTAGTTTTCTCTTTTTCTAGTTCTTCCTGATGTGAGTTTAGGTCTTTGATTTGAGATCTTTTTTCTTTTTTAATGTAAGCCCTTTGAGCTATAAATTTCCCTCTGAGCATTGCCTTCACTGTGTCTGAAAAATTATATGTTGGGTTTTCATTTTCATTTGTTTGAAGATATTTCCTGATTTCCTTTGTGATTTCTTCTTTAACCCACGGATTAAGAGTGTTTCTTAACTTCTGTATATTTGTAGATTCTCCAGTTTTCCTTCTGTTACTGATTTCCAACTTCATTCTGTTGTTTTTGTAAGAGCTGCTTGTATAATTTCAATATTTTGAAATTTATTGAGACTTGATCTAATGAATCTTATCCTGGTGAATTGATCCATCTGTACTTGAGAAGAACGTGTATTCTTCTGTTTTTGGGTATCCTGTTCTGTAAGTCTGTTAGGTCTAGTGCATTTATAGTATTGCTCAGGTTCTCCATTTTCTTAATGTTCTTTTGTCTAGGTGTTTTGTCCATAGATAAAAGTAGTGTATTGAAGTCTTTTCTTAATGTAGAACCATCTATTTCTCCCTTCATATCCATCAGTATTTGCTTCATATACTTTTGGTTTCTGCCTTTAGGTACATATATATTTGTAATTGTTGAATGTCCTTGTTGATTGTCCTGTTTATCAATATAAAGAGACCTTCTTTGTCCTTTATAACAGGTTTTGACCTAAAAGTCTATTTTATCTTATAATAGTTTAGGTACTCCAGATCTCTTTTGTTTACTATTTGCATAGAATATTTTTTTCCGTGCTGTCAACTTACTAGTGTCTTTGGGTCTAAGGTGATATTCTTGCAAACAGCAAATAGTTGGATTGTGCTTTTTTAAAATCCATTCTGTCAAGGTGTGTCTTTGGATTGGGGAGTTTAAGCCATTTATATTCAGTATGATAACTGATAAGGCAGGTCTTGTTTCAATCATTTTATCCTTTGTTTCTCATATGTCATATTTTTTTTGTACCTCTTTTCCTTCATTGCAGCCTTCTTTTGTGCATAGTTGATTTTTTGGGATGTAATTGATTGATCCCTTTCCCACTTTTGTTTCTGTGTATGTGTGTGTGTATATGTATATATTTATTATTATTATTATTATTATTATTATTTTTTGCATGGGCAGGCACCGGGCATTGAATCCAGGTCTCTGGCATGGCAGGCAAGAACTCTGCCTGCTGAACTACCCTGGTCCACCCTCTGTATATATTTTAAGTATGTTATTTTATGTACTGGGTTTTATATCAAACAATCTAAATCTATAATCCACTAGTTTGAACAGATAGCAAGTTAACTTCAATAATATATATAGTCTCTGCTCCTATACCCCTCCATTTTCCTGTTCATGTTTTTTTTTTTTTTTTTTTACTTTTTTTTGTATAGTATAACATATATGCAAAGCAAAGAAATAAAAAAGCAGTAGTTTTCAAAGCACTCTTCAACAAGTAGTTACATGACAGATCCCAGCGTTTGTCCTGGGCTACCAAACGATCCTCTCAGGTATTTCCTTTAAGCTACTCCAGAATATAGGTGGCTAGAGGGCTTAAATTTTTTTTATTATCACAATCGTCTTTTTTTCCTTCTTTTTTTTGTGAAAAATTCCATATATGCAAAAGCTGTAAATTTCAACACACAGCATCACAATTAGAACATATTTCAGAGTTTGATATGGGCTACAGTTTCACAGTTTTACTTCTAGCTACTCTAAGATACTAGAGACTAAAAGAGATATCAATTTAATGAGTTAGCATTCATATTTATTTGTTAAATCCTATCTTCTCTGTATAACTCCACTATCACCTTTGATCTTTTCATCCCTCTCTTTAGGGGTGTTTGGGCTATGGCAGTTCTAACTTTTTCATATTGAAGGGGTCTGTCACTAATATAGGGTAGGGAGATGGAGCTATCTAATGTTCTGGAGAGGCGCGGCTAGGTTTCAGGACTTATCTGGATCAGGGACCCATTTGGAGGTTGTAGGTTTCTGGAAAGTTTCTCTACTGCATGATACCCTTGTGGAATGGAATCTCATATATCGTCCTAGGTGTTCTTTATGATTGGCTGGAATGGTCTGGTTGGAAGTTGTCAGGTTATGATAGGTAGCAAGATCTAAATGAAGCTTGCATAGGAGCAACCTCCAGAGTAGCCTCTTGACTCTGTTTGAACTCTCTCTGCCGCTGATACTTTATTAATTACACTTCTTTTCCCCCTTTTGGTCATGATGGAATTGTTGATCCCAAGGAGCCAGGTCTGGATTCATCCCTGGGAGTCATCTACCACATTGCCATGGAGACTTTCACCCATGGATGTCATGTCCCACGTAAGGGGGAGGGCAATGATTTCACTTGCAGAGTTAAGTTTAGAGAGATTGAGACCACATGTGAGCAATAAAAGAGGTCCTCCAGAAGTAACTCTTAGGCATGCTTATAGGTAATCTAAGTTTCTCCACTACCTGCATAAGCTTCACGAGAATAAACCTCCATGATTGAGGGCATGGTCTATTGATTTGGGTGTCCCTAAGTTTGACACAGTATCAGGGGATTCCCTGATGATAAGGTTTAATAGTTCCATAGTCTTTCTTCCATCCCTCAAGGGACTTTGCCAATACTTTTGGATTATCTGCTTAATATGGTCTAGGATGCATCCAGGCATTACAATAATCTATACAGGATTAAAGGACCTCTTTCATATTCTGTGTTCCCTGTGTTTCAGTTGTTCAAATGAGCTATGCAGATAGGTTGGATTAGATTATGCACTACAGAAAATTTTAGTTCCAGAGCAAATAAATCTTTCTTCTATTAGTCTCAAAGAGTATGTATGGTTCTGAAATACAGACACTGTCTTCCTTACCCCTACCTTCTGAATTACTTTAACCCCAACCTGTTCGGCTTCATTTGTACCTCAGGTTATATATATAAAAGAGCCTCTCAAAATCCAGAAATAATAATCACCACTCCGGACTTAATGTGTCTGCTCTGAAAGCTTACAGTCTAGGCCCCTCTTTTCTTATAAGCATTTTCTAAAGGTGACCATACCATTCTTGTTCTTTTGTTTTTTGGCTTATTTTTGTCTCACCAGTTGTCCCAGGTGTTCATTCACATCGTTGCATGCCTCACGACTTTGTTCCTTCTTGTAGCAGCGCAACCTTTGTTCATAAGTATACCCCATCATTCGCCAATCTACTTCTCTGTCAGTGCATTCTCAGCCACCTGCATTCATCGGGCATCATGTAGAAGGCCCAAAGTCCACAGTCCATCAACTTTCTCAATTTTAGATAATTTCATTGTTCCCAAGAGAAAGAAAACCAATAAACACACCCTTGCCACATAGGAAATGTAACCTCCTCTTAACTCTTGTCCCCCCCCCCCCCGCATTATTTACCTCTACTGTTGTTGTGGTAGTGCTGATGGTTTCCTTTTGAACATAGCTCACAGCATGCAATAGCAGTTTCCCCCGTACCCTGTACTTAAATACTATTTGTACAAAAATCATATCCTTGAAATAATTCTTGTAAGAACTAATTCATATTTTTAGTATTAATCAGTGGGACACGTAGGTCTATACAACCCCTTTCAATCTTGCTCATCTTCAATATGGTAACACCCACTAGAGAACCACCTTCAGGTGTATCTATTCCCTTACATTGGAGTTCAACCTCATTAGCTAATGGTTCACCCATCTCTAGCTTCTGTGTATCTCTGAGTCCCCTATATTCTGTATTATAAATCTCTGATTATACCTTTATGCTAGTTATAAAAGTGGAATCAATAGTATCTGTCCTTTTGTGTCTGGCTAATTTCACTCAGCATTATGTCCTCAAGGCTAATCCATCTTGTCATGTGCGTCAGGATGTCATTTTGTCTTACTGCTGCATAATATTCCATCGTATGTATAGACCATATTTTGTTGATCCATTCGTCTGTTGATGGGAATTTATTTGTTTCCATCTTTTGGCAGTTGTGAATAATGCTGCTATGAACATCAGTGTGCAATTGTCTGTTTTCAGCTCTCCTAGGTATATACCAAGTAGTGCTATTGCTGGGTCATAGGGCAACTCGATATTTAGTTTCCTAAGGAACCGCCTAACCGTCTTCATAGTGGCTGCATCCTTATACAGTTCCACCAGCAGTGCATAAGTGTCCCAGTTTTGCTACATCCTCTCCAACATTTATAGTTTCCTGTTTGTTTAATAGCAGCCATTCTTATAGGTGTGAGGTGGTATTTCATTGCAATCTTGATCTGCATTTCCTGGATAGCCAATGAAGATAAGCATCTCTTCATGTGCTTTTGAGCTCTTCAGAAAAATGCCTGTTCGTATCTTTAGCCCATTTTATAATTGGGTTGTTTGTTCTTTTGTTGTTGAGTTGTATGATTTCTTTGTATGTACAGGTAATCAAACCTTTGTCCAATATGTGATTTCAAAATATTTTCTCCCCAAAATATTTTCTCCCATTGAGTTGGTTGCCTCTTCACCTTTTTGACAAAGTCGTTTGAAGTGCAGAAGCATCTGATTTTGAGGAGTTCCCATTTATCTATTTTTTCTTTTGTTGCTTGCGCTTTAGGTTTAAAGTTTAGGAAATCTACCTCCTGTTACCAGGTCTTGAAGATATTTCATTACAGTGTCTTCTAGAAGCTTTATGGTGCTAGTTCTTATTTTTAAGTGTTTGATTTACTTTGAGTTAATTTTTGTGTAGGATGTAAGATAGGGGTCCTCTTTCATTCTCTTGGCTATTGATATCCAGTTCTTCCGTGCCCAATTATTGAAAAGTCTATTTTGTCCCAGTTCAGAGGATTTGGGGGCCTTGTCAAAAATCAGTTGACCATAGATTTGGTGGTCTCTTTCTGCGCTCTTGATTCAATTCCATTGGTCAACGCTTCTGTCTTTGTGCCAGAACCATGCTGTTTTGACCACTGTGGCTTTATAATAGGTTTTAAAGTCAAGGAGTGTTAACCATCCCACTTCATTCTTCTTTTTTAGGGTGCTAAAAAAGAAGGTATTTGGGGTCTCTTTCCCATCAAGATGAATTTGGTAGTTAGCTTTTCCAAACCTTCAAAGTAAGTTGTTGGAATTTTGATTGGTAATGTGTTGAATCTGTAGATCAATTTGGGGAGAATTGACATCTTTACTATATTTAGCCTTCCTATTCATGAGCAGGGAATGTCTTTCCACCTATTTAGATCTCCTTTGATTTCTTTTAGCAGTGTTATGTAGTTTTCTGTGTACAAATCCTTTACGTCCTAGTTAAGTTCATTCCTAAGTACTTGATTCTTTTAGTTGCTATTTTGAATGCATTTTTTTCCTTAATTGACTCCTCAGCTAGGTCATTGCTTGTATATAGAAATGTTACTGATTTTTGCACATTAATTTTATTTCCCACCACCTTGCTGAATTTATTAGCTCAAGTAACTTTACTGTAGATTTCTCAGGATCTTCTAAGTATAGTATCATATCATCTGCAAATAATGAGAATTTTACTTCTTCCTTTCCAATTTGGATGCCTTTTACTTCTTTGTCCTGCCTGATTGCTCTAGCTAGAACTTCTAGCACAATGTTGAATAATAGTGGTGACAGTTGACATCCTTGTCTTGTTGCTGATCTTGGGGAAAGCTTCCCGTCTCTCCATTGAGTATGATGCTGGCTATCAGTTTTTCATATATTCCCTTTATCATACTGAGGTAGTTACCTTCAATTCCTATCTTTTGGAGTGTTTTTATCAGAAAAGGATGCTGAATTTTGACGAATACTTTTTCAGCATCAATTGAGATGATAATGTGATTTTCCCTTTTGATTTGTGAATGTGCTCTATTACATTAATTGGTTTTCTTGTGTTGAACCATCCTCACATTCCTGGTATAAACCCCATTTGGTCATGGGGTCTTAATATGTTGTTGGATTCGATTTGCTAATACTTTATTGAGAATTTTTGCATCAATGTTCATTAGGGAGATTGGCCTGTAGTTTCCCTTTCTTATAGCATGTTTTCCTGGTTTTGGTATTAAAATGATACTAGGTTCATAAAGTGAGTTAGGTAGAATTCCTTTTTCCTCAGTTTTTTTTGAAAAGTTTGAGCAGGATTGGTGTTAGTTTTTTTTTTGGAATGTTTGATAAAATTCCCCTGTAAAGCCATCTGGCCCTGGGCTTTTCTTTATAGGAAGATTTTTGATGATTGATTGAATTGAATCTCTTTACATATGATTGATTTGTTGAGATCTTCTATTTCTTCCTGAGTCAGTGTAGCTTATTTGTGCGTCTCCAGGAATTTGTCCATTTCATCTAAGTTGTCTGGTTTGTTGGCATATAGTTTGTTCTTCGTATCCTCTTGTGATTTCTTTTATTTCTTCAGGATCTGTGGTAACACACCCCTTCTCATTTCTGATTTTGTTTATTTGCATCCTCTCTGTTTTTTCTTTGTCTGTCTTACTAGTGGCCCATCAATTTTATTGATTTTCTCAAAGAACCAACTTTTCGTTTTATTGATTCTTTCTGTTATTCTTTTGTTCTCTCATTCATTTATCTGTGCTTTAATCTTTGCTATTTCTCTTCTTCTACTTGCTTTGCAGTTAGTTTGCTTTTTCTCAAGTTCTTCTAGGTGTGCTGTTAAGTCCTTGATTTTTGTTTTTTCTTGTTTTTTAATATAGGCATTTAGGGCAATAAAATTCCCTCTCAGCACAGCCTTCGCCACATCCCATAGGTTCTGATAAGTTGTATTCTCATTTTCATTCATCTCCAGATAGCTACTGATTTCTCTAGCCTTTCTTTGACCCACTGGTTGTTTAAGAGCGTGTTATTTAATCTCCATATATTTGTTAATGTTCTAGTTCTTTGGTGGTTTTTGAGATCCAGCTTCATCCCATTGTGATCAGAGAAAGTGCTTTGAATAATTTCAGTGTTTTTAAATTTATAAAGACCTGCTTTGTGCCCCAGCATATGATCTAGCCTGGAGAATGTTCCATGAGCACTGGAGAAGAATGTATAACCTTGTCCTTTGGGATGCAGTGACCTATATATGTCTTTTAGGTCTAATTCGTTTATCAAGTTATTTAACTTCTCTCTTTCCCTGTTGATCTTCTGTCTGGTTGTTCTATCTATAGAGGAGAGTGGTGTATTGAAGTCTCCTCCTATTATTGTTGAAACATCTATTGCTCCCTTCAGTTTTGCCAATGTTTGTCTTATGTACTTTGGAGCTCCTTGATTGGGAGCATAAACATTTATGATTGTTATATCTTCTTGATGAATTGACCCATTAATTGAGTGTTCTTTGTCTCTTATGTCTTTACATTTAAAGTCTATTTTGTCTGATATTAGTATATCTACTCCTGCTTTCTTTTGGTTACAGCTTGTGCGGAAAATCTTTTTCCATCCTTTTACTATGAATCTGTTTGTATCCTTGTGTCTAAGATGAGTCTCTTGTAAGCAGTGTATAGCTGGATTATGTTTCTTAATCTATTCTGCCAATCTGTATCTTTTGATTGGTAGGTTTAGTCCATTAACATTCAGAGTTATTGCTGAGAAGGCATTTCTTGATTCTGCCATCTTATCTTTTTTATTTTATTTGTCAGATCTGTGTATTCATTTCCTTCTTTCTCTTTGTATTCTTTAAATTACTCTTAGTGGTACTCTTCAATTCTGTGCCCTCCTCTAGACCTCCCTCTCCTGTCGTTTTTTTTTTCCAGCCAGCAGAACTCCTTTAAGTATTTCTTGTAGGCCCAGTCTCTTGTTGACAAATTCTTTCAGGACTTCTTTGTCTGTGAAAACTTTAATCTCTCCCTTAATTTTGAAGGACAGTTTGGCTGGGTACAGAATTCTTGACTGAAAGTCTTTCTCTTTCAGGATCTTGAATATGTCCTACCACTGCCTTCTTGCCTCCAGGGTGCTAGTTGAGTAGTCTGAACTCAGTCTTATTTGGTTTCTCTTTTATGTAGGAGATTGTTTTTCCCTTGCCATGTTTAGGATTTACTGCTTCTTTTCAACATTTGACAGACTGATTAGTATGTGCCTTGGGGAAGACCTATTTGGATTTATTCTGTTTGGAATTTGTTGGGCTTCTTTGACTTGTATATTAATGTCCTTTATGAGGGTTGGGAAGTTTTCCCCCCTTATATCCTCAACTACTCTTCCTAGCCCTTTACTCCTGTCTTCTCCTCCTGAGACACCAGTGATTCATATATTTGTGTGCTTTGTTTTGTCGATCATTTCCCTGAAATCCAATTCAATTTTTTCCATCTTTTTTGCATTTGCTGGTTTGAGTCTTCAAAGTCAGTTATCCTGCCCTCTATATGACTTATTCTTTCTTCTGTCTCTTCAAATCTGGTGTTGTATGCCTCTAGTATGTTTTTTATTTGTCAGCAGTCTTTAATCTCTGTGACATCTGCTATTTTTCTGTTTATTCTTTGAGATTTCTCTTTATGCTCTTCTGCTGTCTTCTTGATTTCCTTTATGTCACTTGCTATCGAGTTGTATGAACATCTTTGATTAGTTGTTTCAACGTTTATGTCTCTTCAGGTGTTTTAATTTGGCCATTAGGCTAGGCTATGTCTGTCTGCATTGTGATATGCTTAGTGATTTTTTGCTGTCTTCGTGGCATGTAAATATCTTGATTGATTTACTTTGGGAGCTGATTGCTTAGATAGTCTAAGGCCTTGTGTTTGCAGGATGGCTATACAGCAGGGAGCAAGGTACAGGGTGGGGCACTCAGTGCAGTGATTTGTTTCAGGGCAGATATAGGCACAGGTTGGGGATGCTGTGCTGATACTTGTGAATGTGGGCGCCCAGTGGCCAGGGATGATGTAGCTATGCAGGTGCACCGGTCTGGGGGAGGCGCAACCCTGGTTTGCGCTGGTCTAAGGCATGGGACCCTTTGTGTGCATGTGTAGAGCTGTGGCAGCAGGTCGGTGTTATGCCTTCCTGGATTGGGGGCAGATGTGACCTGGCTGTGCAGGTCAGCCCTTTCTCAGAGCTGAAAGTATGGCTGAGGGCTGTGTACATGCGCAGTTCTAGGACTAATGTAAAGTGCAGTTTCCAGAGCTGAATGATGTGACTGGGGGCCTGTGTGCATGCATGGACCTAGGAGTACCTTAAACTGATGTGCAGAGCTCAGGTGTGGCAGGGTAAGGCTGTGCAACACTATGGGCAGGGGGCAGAGCTAGCCTGCAGGGAACAAGGAGGGGGCAGGTAGGGCCCAGGAGGGGTGCAGGAGAGGTGGGTTGGGCTGCACTTGGGATGGGGGTGTGGGGCAGGTACTTGTACTGGAGGCTGGTGAAATGGAGGTGCCTGAGCGCAGGGAATGTGAGCAGGTGACGGGGTTCAGGTGTGTGAGGTGTGGGGTGAGTTGTTGGTCATGGGGCTATGCTGATCAGGGTAGTGCATCCAAGGAGCGTGGCCTGGCTTGCTTCCTAGTCCCTGGCTCCCGTCTGTGTACTCCTGCAGATTACACGCCTCCGTGCCATACTCCAGCTTTCTGCCTTTCAGTTCCTTGACCTCTGCAACCAGGCCTGCCCCTTGCGGTGCTGTAGGCTCACCCAGGTCAGCCACACTCCTGAAGCGCCCCTTCAGTTGCCCTCCTGTCCCTTCTCTAACTTTTCCCAGGAGCAGGGCTAGTCTTGAGCTACTCTATTTGGCCGTCTTCAGAAGTCTGTTTATGTTTTTTTTGTCACACATTACCTTTTTATGTTTTCTGTGTCTTTAACATGGAAATATTATTTCTTATTCAATTGCATTCTACATCTCATAGGAAATAAAGAGTAGAGTTACATATTAAGGTTACAATACTATTGGGTTTTGCATTTACCCATGTAATTACTTTTAGTAGAGACCATCACTTTTTCATAATGCTCCAAGCCACTATCCCTTGCCTTTTTTTTCAGCTGTGTAGCAATTTGTGTAGGGAAAGTCTCTTGGTGATGAACTCTTGCAAATTTTGTTTATCTTTGAATGTCTGAAATTCCCCTGATTTTTGAGGGACAGTTTTGCTGGATAAAGAATTTTTATCTGGAAGTTTTTCTCTTTTAGTACCTTTAATATGTCATACTACTGCCTTCTTGCCTGCATGGTATCTGGTTAGAAATTGGCACTTAGTTTATTGAGGATCCCTTGTATATGATAAATCGTTTTGCTCATGCTGCTTTCAGAATTCTCTCTTTGCCTTTGACATTCAACATTTTGGTTAGTATTTGTCTTGTTGTAGGTCTTTTAGGGTTTATTTATCCTTTTTGGAGTTCATTGTGGTTCTTGCACAAGTATATTTATATCTTTCTTAAGTCTTGGAAAATTTTCAGCCATTATTTCTTCAGATATTCTTTCTGCCTCTTTTTCCTTCTCCTCTCTGCAACTCCCATAATGAGCATGATAGTACATTTCATATGGTCCCTCAGGTCCTTTAGGCTCTTCTCACTTTTAAAATTTTCTCTCTCTGCTCTTTGTATTGTATGATTTTATTTTATTTGTCCTGTCTTCTAGTTCATTGATTGTTTCTTCTGCTTGTTCAAATCTGCTGTTGAAAGCCTCTAGTGTTTCTTTTTTTAATGAAATAAATTTGCTACTTTTATTGAGCAGCTCAAACTGGCTCAGGAGGTAACTGTTGAAGAGGCATTCTAAACAGGTTTTGGGCAACATCAGCAAAGGCCTTAATAGTATATGTGTCAGTATAGACATTATTCTCTTTGTTAAACATTAGGTTTATTAAATGCATTCACCTTACACATACTTATTTGCAGAGAAGAAGAGAATATAGACTTTTCAGTACTTTGGACTGTTTTTGCCCAAATGTGTGAGGTTAACCTATTTATTAATTCTAGTGTATAAAAATGGGAGGGCCAAAGATAATCAACAAGTTTCTTTGTAGTCACAAGTAATAAAGAGGCTTCTAATTTTCCTGAAATAGGAAATTTTATATTTCCATAGCAAAAAGAACAAATTTTTAAAGTTTTCTTAAAAATTAGTTGAGAATCCTGATAAGTTCATTTATTTCAGTGGAATAAAATAATAAGTAGCATGAAAATGTAAAGTGTTACATAAAGCCCCACATTGTGTAAATTTGAAAAGCTTATTGGCTTCGACAGTTATTGGTGAAATAGACATTGTATGTATTTTTTTCAAATATGCTCTTTTTAAAATTTTTTTTAATTTTACAAAAAATAAAAGCAATATATTTCAAAATACACTTTAACAATTAGTTGTAGAACAGGTTTCAATATTTGGTATGGGTTAGAATTCCACAATTTTAGGTTTTTACTTCTAGCTGCTCTAAGATGCTGGAGACTAAAAGAAGTATCAGCATAATCATTCAGCAGTCATACTCATTTGTTAAATCTTACCTCCTCTGTATAACTCCACCATCACCTTTGATCTTTGATCTTTCTCCTTACTCTTTAAGGGTATTTGGGCTATGCCCATTTTAACTTTTTCATCCTGGAAGGGGCTGTCGATAATATAGGTTAGTGGGATGGAATTCGTTGAAGTTCTGGAGAAGGTGGCCCCTCTGCATTTCAAGACTTATCTGGTCCAGGGACTGATCTGGAGGTTGTTGGTTTCTGAAAAGTTACCCTAGTGCATGGAGCCTTATAGACTCTTCAAACATGCTCTTTTAACTACCTAACTATGTAGTTAGGTGCTGTGCTGGTCAAAGAAAAATCTGTAAGTTATCTAAATCTGCAGATTGGGTAAAAAGGAAATCCTAAACCTTTGTTTACTAGATCTTACATTTAGATTTGACCTTAAGCAGGAATGAAGGGGTTAAAGGAGACTTTAAAAATAAGTTTTCTGGGAGGCCCTTCAGGTGGGATTTGAGTTAGAATGGTTCCAAAGATCAATTTCACTCATTAACTTTAAAATGAGGATTAGATTAAAAGGATTTTAAGGGAGCATATGTGAGGTAAAAGGGAAGGTGCAAAATGTGCCACTTTCAGGTATGTGTATAGGGTGTTAAAAATAATCTCAACACAGTTAGGAAGCTGGCTTATTAGTTGAAGGAAGAAGGAAGAGAGTCAAATCATATAGGGAAGGTTCTATACAATGCAGAATCTTGGCTTACTTTTGAAGTATAGGTATACCTCATGTCAACATGCAATTTAAGATTATATAGAGCAAGAAGCTGGCTCAGGTTTGATTAAGAAGAAATGGAGGCATCGCCTTGGAGAAGGAACACTGTTACAAACACATGATTAATCTCAAAATAGGTTGAGGGTGTGGGTATTTCCAACCTCTTAGATGATAGTAAAACTACCTAGTTTTCCCAGTGGGTCAGTGTCCTCTTGCTAAGAGATCACTGGACCAATATTTTTAATGTCTTGTATTCCAGATCAAGACTTCAGAATGTATTTCCTCATGGCAATAAAGTTATAAAATTGTAACCTATAATTTTCCGGCATATGAGGTGTTCATAAGGTCTTTGAGCTTTTTAGGTTTTACCAATTTTAGTTGTAGATATAACAGAAGCAATATGCAAATACTTTTAAAATGCTCATTTTAAAAAGTTTAAGACAGTTCTAGTTTGCTAGCTGCTGGAATGTGATGCACTGGAAGTGGAATGGCTTTAAAAAAGGGGAATTTAATAAGTTACAAGTTTACAGTTCTAAGGCTGTGAAAATTTCCAAATTAAAGCAAGTCTATAAAAATGACCAAACCAAGGCACCATCAAGAGATTACCTTCACTCAAGAAAGGCCAATGAGTTCAGCGTTTCTCTCTTATCTAGAGAGGCACATGGTGAATATGGCGATGTCTACTAACTTTCTCTCCAGGCCCCTTGCTTCATGAAGCTGCGTAGGAGGCATTTTCCTTCTCCAAAGGTTGCTGACGCGTAGACTCTGTGTGGTTGTTGTGGCTGTCCTCTTGTTCTCGTGGATTTTCTGTCATTATTGTGGCTTTCTCGTCATTCTTTCACTTTCTTTCCAAAATGCTTCCTTTTTTAAAGGATTCCAGTAGACTAATCAAGACCCACCTGGAATGGGTGGGGCCACACCTTTGTCAGGATAATCTAATGAAGTTTCCAGCATTCCGTGCTGGATAGGGTTTAAAAGAAATGGTTGCTCCACGATTGGGATCGGGATTAAAACGTGGCTTTTCTATGGTTCATAATGCTTTCAAACCAGTACAACAACTATGTATTATCTGATAGTACACAATATGCTCATATTTTAGATGCACATATAAAGGATGAAAACAGAAATTGTGTCTGATGGTTAATAGAAGCACAGTCTTATAACAGTAGTAAAAATTAAATTTGCCTTTAAAATCATTTTGCAAATTGTTTCTATCTTGTTTTTTTATAATTTCAAGTAGTTAAAACTACATAAGGACTTTATGAATATCCTACTCCCAAATTATTTGATATATTATAGGTTAACGTTTGTGGACTGGTTTAGAACCTAACACCATTTACAATATTGTTTGAGTTATAAGAAAACAAACAAAAACCTTACAGATGTACTCTTAGAGCATAACTTGTTTGAAAGCTGGGAATTGCTTTATTTAAAAATTAAATCTTGGGCAGGCCACAGTGCCTCAGCAGGTAGAGTTCTTGTCTGCCATCCTGGTGCCTGCCCTTGCAAAAAAAAAAAAAAAAAGAAAACTTCATTAGCAATACCCTCAAGAGTATCCTCAATGCTGCTACTGAACATGCTGAAGGCAATAATTTTCTGTGATTATAAGTTCTCACCAGGTATTATCATGATAAATTATTAGAGTCTGGATCTAGCTAGCAATAAGTTATAATTGATTTTGCACTGAAAGTTATTTCTTGGGCTTTGATTAGATGGACAATTCTAAGTTTAGGTTTTTCTATTTTCTATCACTGTTACTTGTGCCCTGAGCTTTTAGATTAAAATGGTATGTGAAATATTTCAACATTATGCATATTTCTGGGATAGCTAAAATTTACAGTGATTTTAAGAGTTGGCATATGAAATATCTCAAATGATAGACAATAATTCAAAGCAGAGAAAATACTCAACTATTGGGATCAACCCACTTAACTTTTGGAAGAAAATCCAGCAGTTTCCTGGCTTGGATGCTTTATTCTTTAAAACAACGATCAATGGAGGATTATTTTTTTCTTTCTTTTTAAATTTTGCCTGCATACTGGGAAGGGGATAATAATATATCAAAGTGGTTACAGGCATTATTTGCTTTTCAGGTAACATGCAGTAACAAAGATGTGACCTAATTTCCTCATAAGTGTATGACATGAAGTTACTTTCACTGAGAATATTTAGGGTACAGAATAGAATCATAGAATGGGCAATCCCAGTGTGTTACCTATAAATGACATTTTAAAGAAGCTGCCTCTAGTGTGGTTTTAATTTCCATATTGTGTTTTTTAACCCCATAAATTATGTACTTTTTAAAAATTTTCTGATGTTTTTGTCAAATGTTGTCTTCCTTTTATCCTTTAGTACTATACCCAAATGTAGTTTATTTTTGTTCATGTTTTCCTTTAGCTCCTTGCATTGATTTAGGAGATTTGACTGAACATCTTTGATTAGTTGTTCCACTGTGTTTCCTCTGAAGTTTTAATTTGTTGCTTGACTGAGACATTGTTCCTGTGGCTTGTGATCTTTTGTTGATGTCTGGGCTTTGATTTTTTTTTAAACATTTTTTATTATGAAATATAACATATATACAAAAAAATGATAAATTTCAAAGTACATTACAACAAGTAGAGAACAGATTTCAAAGTTTGGTAGGGATTACTGTTCCACAATTTTCAATTTTAAGTTTTTCCTTACAGTTCATTTGATTATTTTGAAGTACTAACTCTAGAAGTCAGCTTCTCTCTTTTGCCTAGGTTTTAGTGTAGATTGGCTGTGTGTTGAGACTCTTCTTGAACAGTCTAGTTTATACTGAACCTTTAGAGGAGCCCGCGTTTAGCAGTTCAGATTCTCAGGTCTTTCTGTACTTGTCTCTTGTACTGGGCATGTGTAGATACTGTTAAGATTACCCTATTATGTGTGACTGTTACCATGAAAGGAGGTGGTTTCCTTTTCTCTTTTCCTCTTCTGGCAGTCCTGGGCTGTTCTCTTTGTTTTTATGGAGATTTTCCAGTGGCTGTAATTTGCTCAACTCCTCTCTCACTTCTGGGCCACCTTTTCACTACAGATTTCAACCCTGGGTATGTCCTGCCATACAGCGGTTCACTCTCCTCTTTTCATGCTGCTTTTCTTTATCTAGCACAGTGTTGAGTAACTGTGGTGATGGTGGGCATCCATGTCTTGTTTCTCATCTTAGAGGGAAATCTTTCAGTTTCTCACCATTGAGTATGATGTTAGCTGTGGGTTTTTCATAATATATCCTTAATCATGTTGAGGAAGTTTCCTTCAGTTCCTGTCTTTTGAAGTGTTTTTATCAAGAAAGGATGCTGGATTTTGTCACATGCCTTTTCTTTGTCAATCAAGATGATCATGTGTTTTTTCCTTTTCATTTTGTTAGTGTGTATTATGTTAATTTTTTTTTGTGTGTGTGTTGAACTATTCTTGCATAACTGAAATAAAAACCACTTGGTTATGGTGTATAATTTGTTTAATGTGATATTGGATTTGATTTGCAAGTATTTTGTTGAGGATTTTTGCATCTATATTCATTAGAGATTGATCTATAATTTTTTTTTTCTTGTAATATCTTTATCAGGCTTTGGTATTAGGGTAATGTTGGCTTCATTGAATGAATTAGGTAGTGTCCCTCTTCAGTTTTTGATAAGAGTTCGAGCGGGATTATATTAGTTCTTCTGGGAATGATTGGTAAAATTTACCTGTGAAACCACCTGGTCCTGGACTTTTCTTGGTTAGGAATTTTTTGATGACTAATTAAGTCTCTTTACTTGCAATTGATTTGTCTTTTATTTCTCCTTGACTCAGTGTAGGTTGTTTGTGTGTTTCTAGGAAATTGTCCATTTCATCTGAATTGTCTAGTTTATTGACATACATTTGTCCATAGTATCCTCTTGTGATCTTTTTTATTACTATGGGGTCTGTGGTAATAAGCCTTCCTCTCATTTCTGATTTTACTTATTTGCATAGTCCTTCTTTTTGTCTTTATCAGTCAGAACTTAACTATCAGTCTAGTTAAAGGGTTGTCAATTTTATTGGTCCTCTCAAAGAATCAACTTTTAGTTTTATTGATTGTGCTTTTTTTTTGTCCTTCATTTCATTTGTTTACATTTTAATCTTTATTATTTCTTTCCTTTTTCTTGCTTTGGCATTAGTTTGTTGTTCTTTCTCTAGTTTCTCCAGGTATTCAGATAGGTCTTTGATTTTAGCTCTTTCTTCCTTTTAAATATTCAGGGCTATAAATTTTCCTCTGTACTGCCTTTGCTGAATCCTGCAAGCTTTATTGTGTTCTGTACTTGTTTTCACTCATCTCATCATATTTACTTATTTTTCTAGCAATTTTGTCTTTGACCTACTGATTGTTTTAGAGGGTATTTGTTTAACTTCCATATATTTGTGAATTTTCCAGTTCTCTTGTTATTTTTGATTTCCAGCATCATTCCATTATTATCAGAGAAAGTGCTTTGTATAATTTCAATCTTTTAAAATTTATAACCTGTTTTGTACCCCAGCATGTGGTCTATCCTGGAGACTGTTCTATATATTCTGTTAGATCTAGTTCATTTTATCATCTTATTTAGGTTCTCTGTTTCCTTATTGATCTTCTGTTTAGATGTTCTCTCTGTTGAAGAGAGTGGTGTGTTGAAGTCTGCAACTGTTATTGTAGAGACATCTGTTACTCCTTTTGTTGTACTGATGTTTGCTTCGTGTACTTTGGGGCACCTTGTTTAGATGCCTGGGTATTTATGATTGTTATTTCTTCTTGGCGAATTAATAGTGGGATTGCCCCTTTTACTAATATATAGTGTTGTTCTCTGTCTTTTATAGCAGTTTTGTATTTAAAGTCTATTTTGTTTGATACTAGTATAGCTATCCCAGCTATAGATAGAACGTATGTATTTTTTATCCATTCTGCCGATTCGTGTCTTTTGATTGGGGAGTTTAATCTATTAAAATTCAATGTTACTATTGTAAAGGCAGTACTTACTTCAGCCATTTTATCTTCTGTCTTTTATTTGTTAGATATATATTTTCCTCATTTTATCTGTTTTAATTTACATTTGCTGATAATCTTCATTTCTATATTCTCTTGCAAACCACTCTCTCCTTTTTCTTTTCTTTTTAGCCGGCAGAACTCCCTTTATACTTCTTGTAGGGCAAGTCTCTTATTAACAAACTATGTTTATCTGTGAATACTTTAAACTCTTCTTTTCTTTTTCTTTCTTTTTTTTTTTTTTACATGGGCAGGCTCCAGGAATTGAACCTGGGTCTCCAGTATAGCAGGTGAGAATTCTTTCACTGAGCCACCATTGTCCGCCCTCTCCCTCATTTTTGAAAGACACTTTTACTGGATAAAGAATTCTTGGCTGACAGTTTTTCTTTTTTGGTGTCTTAAATATATCATACCACTGCTTTCTTGCCTCCATGGTTTCTGATGAGAGATCAGCACTTAGTCTTATTGGCTTCCCTAAATGCTTTCAGAATTCTCTTTCTCTTTGACATTTGACAGTCTGCTTAGTATGTGTCTTGGAGTGGGTCTATTGACTTTTATTCTGTTTGGAGTATATTAGAGTTCTTGGATTTGCATGTTCATGTATTTTATAAGAGTTGGGATGTTTTCAATCATTATTTCCTCAAATATTCTTCCAGGCCCTTTCCCCTTCTCTTCTTCTGGGATACCCATTATCTGCATGTTTATGTATGTGCTTTGTGCTGTCAGTTGCTTCCAGGAACCCCTGTTCAAAATTTTCCACTCTTTTCTCCATCTGTTTTTTTGTTTGTTCGGATGTTGATCCCTATCTTCTACCTTGCTGATCCTTTCTTCTGCCTCTTCAAATCTGCTGTTGTGTGTTTTTTGTATTTTTACAATACATTATTTTTAATTTCATCTATAGTGGTTTCACTGTTGTTTTTCTTTGTGTGCTTTCAAATTCTTCTTTATGCTCACTTGGTGTTTTCTGAATATCCTTTATTTTTTTTAGCCATCTCCTTGAATAGATTAAGGAAATTTGTTTGAACATCTTTATTTCCAAATTCTATGTCTCCTCTGACTTTTTAACATGTCCCTTTTACTGGTCCATCTCTTCCTACGTTTTAGTATACCCAGTGATTTTTTTGCTAATGGTCATCTGCTTATCCTGATGAGTTTCTTCTGAAAATTGGTTACCCTCTTTTGTCTAGAATTTTGTTGTGGATTGGATTTATATTAAGGCTCTTCTTTGACAGTTGGATCATCTGTATTCCCCAACCAAAGGGCCAGGTACCCATTCAGAGGATGTAGACCAGATCCAGTGGGCCCTGGAAGAGAGTCTTGAAAGACTCCAAAAAGCATGCTCCCCCACCCCCCCTTTTCCTTTCTTGTCACCAGCCTGCACTTTCTGGCATGCCCAGCAGATGGCGATCTTCAGCTGCCTATTCCCCTCAGCCCTGTGAAGGCAGTCTGTTACAGCTTTTTGCCAGATTCACCTCTGAAGCAGTCGAAAGAGTGGCACTGGCAGTGTCTGACTTGGATGAGGTGAAATTATGGGGATCCTGTGTTCTAACGTTGTTGGCCAATATCTGGCTCAGTGTGGGGCACTGTTCTCTGTACTTAGGGTGGAGGAATCCCATGGCCATCCTAGCCCACAGCCGCCCTACAAATAAGGATTGGGCTGCCTGCCACTGCTTCCTGTGAGGGTGGAGTATGGGCACCCATGAGGCATGGATGGGAGCTATTCACAGTCTCTGACCATGGTTTCTCACTTTCTTTGCCCTATATTTCCTTGAGTGTTGTACTGATTTCCTTATGTCTCCAGATCCTTGAGCAGTAGATTTGGAGTTTCTACCTGGCTACTCACTGCGTTTGGGAGAGAAGTATATTCTGTTGCCCCCCTCCCAATCCTCCATTTTGGAAGTCGCCTGGGATCCTTTTATATGCAGCACTCCTCAGTGGCTTGTGTTCTGCCCTGGGCCTCTGGTCTTGGGCCCTGTGTCTGGAAGTGTGTGGGCTCTCCCTCTTTTTTTTTTATTAAAGGTTTTTTTTTAAATTGTAAAATATAACATATATACTGTTCTATTTTGCTAGCTGCCAGAATGCAATATACCAGAAGCAGAATGGCTTTTAAAAAGGGGAATTTAATGAGTTGCTAGTTTACAGTGTTAAGGCTGAGAAAATGTCCCAATTAAAACAAGTCTATAGAAAAATATCCAATCAAAGGCATCCATCCAGGGAAAGATGCCTTGGTTCAAGAAGGCCGATGAAGTTCAGCGTTTCTCTCTCAAATGAGAAGGCACATGGTGAACACAGAGTTTCTCTCTCAGCTGGAAGGGCACATGGCGAACACAGCATCATCTGCTAGCTTTCTTTCCTGGCTTCTTGTTTCATGAAGCTCCCCGGGAGGCGTTTTCCTTCTTCTTGTTTCATGTAGCTCCCCCGGCTCGTGGACTGTCTGCTTCATGATACTGCAGCATTCTCTGTTCTCTCCGAATCACCTTCATTCTCCAAAATATTTCCTCTTTTATAGGCCTCCAGAAATTTATCAAGACCCACCCGAATGGGTGGAGACATGTCATCACCTAATCCAGTTTAACAACCACTCTTGAGTAAATCACATCTCCAGGGAGATGATCCCATTACAGATTCAAACATACAGTATTGGATAGGGATTATTCTGCCTTTACGAAATGGGATTTTGATTAAAACATGGCTTTTCTAGGCATACATCCTTTTAAACCAGCACATATACAAAACAAAGAAAAAAGCAAAGCATGCTTCAACAAGTAGTTACAGAATAGATCCCAGAGTTTGTCACAGGCTAGTTTGTCATGGGCTACCATTCCACTATCTCAAATTTTTCCTTCTAGCTGCTGCAAAACACTGGAGGCTAGAAGGAATATTAATATAGTGATTTAACAGCCATACTTGTTTAAATCCCATTTTCTCTGTTTTACTTCCTCCTTCTATAATCCTCCCAATATATAAGGATCTTTGGGTAGTACTGTTCTGACTTTTTCATGTTGAGAAGAGGTGTCCATACTAAAGAATAGGGGGATGAAATTAATGGATAATCTTGGAAACCCTCTGGGTTTCAGAATTTATCTGACCTAGAAACCCTCTAGGTTTCAGGAGGGCAAACCTAGTACAAAAACCTTTATAGAGTCTCAGTTCGAGCCCTAGGTGCTCTTTTTTTTTCTTTTTTCTTGTGAAAAGGCACCTATTTGGCTTTTACTACAAAAATCTCAGAGAAACAGAAAGAATACAAGCCAGTTACTGAGTCAAAAAAAAAAAAACAAAAAACACCAAACAAAAAAAAAGCCAACAAATTTCAGTCATATTCCCTGTCTTCAGCCTGGATTAAAAAACAGGAAACTAAAAACCAACATATCAATTCCTTTGAAGTTCTACTTAAAGAAAGAAAGAAACAGTGTCTGAAATCTGGCAGGTGTTTTTAGAGGCCACTGGTAGCTTGCCTTAATCATCCTTAATGATGAGGCCACTAGTAGCTTGCCTTAATCCATCCCATCCATGGAAATGGGATCCATGTTGTCATTGGAATATGTCCATTTCTTACTCTGTTTCTGGACAGTAATGATCTTCATTTGAAAGGAGGATGCTGGCCTGGGCACCATTCAGTGCCATGTATGCAAGTCTGAAGTTACGATGTCAGTATGCTTTGGAGTCTTCCATTCCACATCTTCACTGAATCTCCCCCGTATATAGTCTCTTGTCCCTCAATGCTGAGAGAATGATGGGCTCATTGGGGTGGAAAGCCACTTCATTGATGGAGCCCGCATGTCCAAGCAGCTTATAAAGAATCCTCCTGCTTGTGGTATCCCATACATACACAAACCTGTCTGCTGAACCAGCTGCTATTTTGCTTCCATCATGTAACCAAGAACATCTCGGAAGATTCTTTTCGAAGTTGTGCACATTTCCCTGAAATATCTTCACACATCTCTCTTTTGGGGCAAATGACCGGACATCCCAGACCCGTACTGTGTTGTCCATTGCATTGGACAGGAGATAAGAGCCTTCAGAACTTAAACTCAGGCCAGTCATTGAATCTGCATGAATTCTCATGGTATATGTTAGCTTGTTTTGGTGCAGGAGCCAGACCTTGATATCGTTGTCTATACCACCAGAAATAATCTGATCATCTGTGTCATTGAAGGTAACAGCTAACACCTGGTAGGTATTCTGCACTGTTTGAATGGCTGCTTTCTTCCAGATATCCCAAAGCTTAACTGTACCCTCATCGCTGCCAGTGCAGACAAGCTGGGGGCCTCTTCTGGCTGGATAACAAGAATTCGCAAAGGAAGTATGTCCCTTCAATCTTTTAACTCTCTCACCTGTTTCACTATCCTACACAGCTAAGTTTTCTCTGTGGATGCTGAGAAAAGCGTATTGCCATCTGTGTTATAATACAGTTCCATCATTGCTCCACTGTGTCCCTTCAGTGTGGCATAATTATTACAGTCACTATAAACATTCCTCAATAATATCAGTTGATCAAATCCTGCAGATGCTAAGGTGGATCCAGTGGGGTGGAACTTGCAACAATACACTTCCCCTTTGTGTCCTGAGAGCAGCATGATTGGGGCTTGAAGAGAGGAACACCTTGGAGGCCCCACTTGCAGCAAAGCTTCCCTCGTCATCTGCTGCTGCCCCACTGTGGGTCTGACCCTGCTGCTCTCAAAAGCAACTCATGCCGCTGCCGCTTGACTGGGACAAGTGGTAACTCAGGGCCCTTGTGCTTCTGCTATTCTATCATGGCAGCAGCCCCTAGGTGTTCTTAAGAGTTAACAGGAGTGATGTTGGTTGGGGTTTAACAAACCATGGCAATTCATTATCTAACTGAAGCTTGCATAAGAGTAGTGTGGTGGTTAGGTTCAGGTGTCAGCTTGGTCAGGTGAAGGTGCCTAGTTCTGTTGTTGTGGACATGAGCCAATGGCATGTGAAGCTCATCTGTTGCTGATTACATCTGCTGTCAGGTAGGAGGTGTGCCTGCTGCAGTGAATGATGTTTGATTTAATTCACTGGATGCTTAAATGAGAGAGCTTAAGGTAGCACAGCCTAAGCAGCTCAGCATATCTCATCTCAGCACTTGGAACTCAGCCCAGGCCTTTGGAGATGCAGAAAGGAACCATCCCGGAGAGAGTTGTTGGAACC
Source organism: Myrmecophaga tridactyla (assembly GCA_004026745.1). Taxonomy (NCBI): domain Eukaryota; kingdom Metazoa; phylum Chordata; class Mammalia; order Pilosa; family Myrmecophagidae; genus Myrmecophaga; species Myrmecophaga tridactyla. The sequence goes on from PVIY010026236.1 coordinate 32,604, forward strand.
CAGAGGCCTGGAGAGAAGGCCAACAGAGATTGCCTGGTACCTTCCCATGTAAGAAAGAACCTCAGTTGAAAGTTATCTGCCTTTCCTCTGAATAAGTATACATTTTTAACTAAATAAATCCACTTTTATTCAAAGCCAATTCATCTCTGGTGTGTTGCATTCTGGCAGCTTTGGTAGACTAGAACAAGTAGTCTCCAGAATAGTCTCTTGGCTGTCTTTCCTCTCTCTTAGCCTCTGATGCTTTATTTATTTATTTTTCCTAACTTTTTTATTGTATAGTAAAACATATATACAAAGCAAAGAAATAAAAAAGCAATGGTTTTCAAAGCATTCTTCAGGAAGTAGGTACAGGATAGATCCCAGAGTTTGTCATGGGCTACCATACGATCCTCTCAGATTTTTCCTTCTAGCTGCTCCAGAATGTAGGAGGCTAGAAGGAATAAATATTTTATCATCATAATTGACTTCTCTTCCTTTTTTGTGAAAAATAACATATACAAAGAAGCTATAAATTTCAATCCATAGCACCACAATTAGTTGTAGAACATATTTCAGAGTTTGACATGGGTTACAATTCCACAATTCTAGATTTTTACTTCTAGCTTCTCTAAGATACTGGAGTCTAAAAGAGACACCAATTTAATGATTCAGCATTCATATTCAGTTGTTAAACCCTATTTCCTCTGTATAACTCCACCATCCCCTTTGATCTTTCCGTCCCTCTCTTTAGAGGTGTTTGGGCTATAGCCGTTCTAACTTTTTCATATTGAAAGGGTCTGTCATTAATATGGGGTAAGGAGATGGAACTATTTGATGTTCTGGAGAGGCTGGGCCCTCTAGGTTTCAGGACTTATCTGGACCAGGGACCCATCTGGAGGTTGTAGGTTTCTGAAAAGTTACTCTAGTGCCTGGAACCCTTGTAGCATCTTATATATTGCCTTAGGTGTTCTTTAGGATTGGCTGGAATGGTCCTGGTTGGGATCTGGCAGGTTATGATAGGTAGCAAGGTTTAAGTGAAGCTTGCATAAGAGCAACCTCCAGAATAGCCTCTTGAATCTATTTGAACTCTCTCTGCCACAGATACTTTATTAGTTATACTTCTTTCCCCCCTTTTAGTCAGGATGGAATTGTTGATCCCACGGTGCCAGGTCTGTATTCATTCCTGGGAGTCATCTCCCATGTCGCCATGGAGACTTTCACCCCTGGATGTCATGTCCCATGTAGAAGGGAGGGCAATGATTTCACTTGCAGAGTTGGGCTTAGAGAGAGTGAGGCCACATCTGAGCAACAAAAGAGGTTGTCTGGAAATAACTCTTAGGCATACCAATAGGTAGTCTAAGCTTCTCTGCTACGTACATAAGCTTCACAAGAGTAAGCCTCATGATCGAGGGCATGGCCTATTGATTTGGGTGTCCTTAAAGCTTGTCCCAGTATTAGGGGATTCCCTGAAGGTAAGGTTTAATAGTTCCATATTCTTTCTCCTATCCCTCAGGGGACTTTGCCAATACTTTTTGATTATTTGCTTAGAATACTCTAGGATGTATTCAGGTCTTACAGTAATCTATACAGGATTAAAGGACCTCTTATTCTGGGCTCCCTGTGTTGTAGTTGTTCAAATGAGCTATGCAGATAGGTTGAATTAGATTATGCGCTACAGAAAATTTCAGTTCCAGACCAAATAAACCTTTCTTCCATTGGTCTCAAAGAGTATGTGTGGTTCTGAAATATAGACTCTGTCTTCCTTACCCCTGTGTTCTGAATTACTTTAACCTCACCTGTTCGGCTTTGTTTTTATCTCTAAATATCTCTCAGTATCAGGTTATATAAATATATGCCTTATTTTATTACACTTCTTTTCCCCCTTTTGGTCTGGAAATGTTGTTAATCCCACAATTGCAGGGCCAGGCACTAGAGTAACTCGGTAGTCATGCCCCATGTTATCAGGGAGATTTTTACCTCTGAATGTCATGTCTCACATAAGGGAGGAGGTTAAAATTTTCCTTGCAGAGTTGGGCTTAGAGAAAGGCCACATCTGAGCAACAAAAGAGTCTTCCTGGAAGGAATTCTTAGGCCTCATTGTGGGTAGTCTTAGCTTCTCGCCTACAGAAATAAGTTTCATAAGGACAAGCCTCAAAATCCACGGCTTGGCCTATTTCTTGGGAGAGTCCAATGGTTGGGAGGGTACCTGGGGTTTCCCATATGGGAGAGTTTAATAGTTTCATATATATGAATATTTTTTCCCTTCAGACCCTCAAGGGACTCTTTATCAATACTTTTTTTTTTTGCATGAGCAGGCACCAGTAATCAAACCTGGGTCTCTGGCATGGCAGGTGAAAACTCTGCCTGCTGAGCCACTGTGGCCCTCTACCAATACTTTTTGATTATCAGCTCACCATAGTCTGAGATGTGTCCTGATATTATATTAAGCTATACAGAATTACAAAGCCTTATTCCCGTTCTGGATTCCTGGTGTTTGGGTTGTTTAAATGAGCTGTCCAGACAGGTTGATTTAGATTATGTGTTACAGAAAATTTAGGTTCTAGACGTGTGCTGGTTTGAACAGAAGTATGTCCCCTAAGAAAAGCCATGTTTTGATATAAAACCCATTCCTTAAAGGTAGAATAATCTGTATTCAATGCTGTGTGTTTGAAACTGTAATGAGATCATCTCCCTGGATGATGTGATTTAGTTAAGAAGGGTTGTTAAACTGGATTAGGGGATGACATGTCTCCACCCATTTGAGTGGGTCTTGATTGGTTTATTGGAGTCCTATAAAAGAGGAAATATTTTGGAGAATGAGAGATTCAGAGAGAGTGACACTACGAAGCAGAGAGTCCACCAGCCAGCGACCTTTGGAGATAAAGAAGGAAGACGCCTCCCGGGGAGCTTCTTGAAACCAGAAGCCAGGAGAGAAAGTTAGCAGATGATGCCGTATTCGCCATGTGCCCTTCCAGCTGAGAGAGAAGCCCTGACTGTGTTCACCATGTGCCTTCTCACTTGAGAGAGAAACCCTGAACTTCATCGGCCTTCTTGAACCAAGGTATCTTTCCCTGGATGCCTTT
>PVIY010026237.1:0-35641 GCA_004026745.1 Myrmecophaga tridactyla
CCCCTTCCGGACACCTGACTTCCGGAGGACCGCCCCTTCCGGACACCTGACTTCCGGAGAACCACCCTTTCCAGACGTCACCCGACCCCCTTGCTTACAAACTGCCCACGCCATCACCCAGGCGCTGACTCACCTCCCTCCATCTAGGATTTGGTGAGCTCAGCCCGGGAGCGCAGAAATAAACCTGCCCACTTTAAATTTCCCGGTCTACCGTCCTTCTTTCTCACCCTTTCGCCTCCTAAACCTCTCAGGGGGTACCCTGGTGATGGACTGTCACCACCTCGGGCCCACGTCCGAGGCAGGCAGAGAGGCCCAGGGGTCCAGCACCTGGGGGCGGGGTGGGGGGCAGGGCAGGCATCCCTCAGTCCAGCGAGGAGGCTGGAAACGTCTCCCGGCACGTCTCCTGAGGTGACAGCTTACTGGAAAGCTGCGGGTCTGCGAAGGCCGGAGGGCAAAGATGCAGCCTCACAAACAGAATGTGAGACCGGACTTCTGCAGTGACCTCATCCGGAACGTGCCGACATGGCAGCAGAACAGATGCTGGGGCTGGAAATGGTGACACTGAGGCGACAGAGAGAGGGGGAAATGATAAACTCAGAATCCTTCTCTCAAAATGAGCCAGCAAACCAAAACTCCAAATTACCCAGAGAAATACTGTGCTAAGAAAGACACATGAAAATAAACTGTGAGTATAGCGATTTGTTCCAGATAATGAAACAGCCAACAAACTCTTTTAAAATTGCGGTAATAGGATGAGGATTCCTAAAAATAAAAAAGAACAAGGAATTTTTAAATTAAAACTGGCCAATATGACGCAAAAAATAAGGAGGTATAAAAAAGAAATACTTACCAATCTTGGAGGTAAATAGTATACTAAATTTAAAAACTCAATAGACAGGATAAACTCTAGACTGGACATGGTAGATGAGAGAAATTAGTACATTGGAAGTTAGTAAAGATGGAAATTTTGAAAGAAGTTGAGGTGTTAGGAATAGGTTCAGAATTTCTAACCTAAATAAATTGGTATTGAGGAAATTTACCAGAGAAGCAAAAAGAAATACACACGCGCTTGCGCGCGATCTTAACAAACAGAGAGAATATATCAAGAGGCTCCAATATGTGTGCATTAGAATTTCTAAAAGAAATTATCAGAAAAAATGACAGAAAAAAAACAACAAAATAACTGAGACTTCTCCAGAATTGAAAAGACATAAGATACCAAATATAAGTTGTACATCAAGTAATGAGCAAAACGGAGAAATATACACCTAGAATATTATAGAGCCACTGCAGAGCATTGCAGATAAAGAAAGTGAAAATGACCAGAAAGAAAAGACACATTACCTAAAAAGGAAGTAAATGTGAACTGATAGCAATTTCTCAGTAATAACCCTAATTTCCACCAGACAATGGGTTAGCATCTTTAAAGAACTGATGAAAAATAGCATTCAACCTAGAGTGTTATACTCAGCTCAACTTTCTTAAAATATCAAAAATAAAGTAAAGATATCCCAGACATTTTTAAAAAACTGAGAGTTGTTCACCACTCTCTCACCTTGCTAAAGGAAATTTTTTTAAGATGTACCTCGGCAAGAATATGTGTGAGTTTAAGGGGAAAGCATGGGATTCAGGAACAAGGACAATGATTCATAAAACACATCAGTAAATGCAATTAATTATTGAATGTAAAAACACCAATGGCTAAATTTTAAAAAGAAAACTAAGGCTTCAGGCAATGAGAACAAGAGGAGGACAAGGAAGGAATGTTCCACATTAAGGGGGTATTTAAAGAGTTCTAAATGCATGAAAAAAAAATCATGGCCTATTTGCCTTAGTGCATACAAATAAAATCTATGGGGAAAGAGAAACAAACATGGGGAGAGAGGAGAAAAATACATTTCAAAAACAAAGAAGCTTAGCATAATTGAAGGTAAAGAGCATTAATTGAGATGAGAAGGAAACTGGCATAAAAGATCCAAAACCATAGAAGATATAAAAATTCATGAATTCAAAAGCACGCCTCATCAAAACATCAAAAGCCACAGTAGACTGAAGAAAAACAGATCTTGACAAATCCATGATCAGAATAGCCGATGTTAACAATATTCTCTTAGAAGCTTGGAGATGAACAGATTTAAAAGTTTGTGCCAATGTAGATTGGAACAAAAAAATCTTTAAAAATCTGTATGTGACAAATTGTATTATTTTCAGGTACATGTGGAAGAGGGATAAAAATTGACCAAAAACAGATGACAGGAAATGTCACAGAATCAAACCAATGGAGACTGCTCTGTTTGCCTAAAGACAATGAAATTAGAATCAACACTAACAGATAATGTTCTATAAAAATAAATAAGAGACTAAAACAAAAAATGTTTATTTGGTACAAAATTTATATTTTGACTAGTGCATTTCCTAATATAACTTATGTAGGCAGCTTAATTGCAACGTAAGTACATGGAACATTGAGTAGGACATGAGATTTTGTTGACTTGTCCAGAGTGATGCCCCGACAAATCCCAGAGTGATTTGAACAGTGAATAAAAAAGTACTTGCAAAGTCCCCTTCAGGGAATGGTGAGAAAGGGGGAAAATTCAACTTCCCCAAGTTGAATTTTTGGTATTCTCACAAGCAGTGTGGACAACCAAAGCTATAGGCTGAGCCCCCAGTCTTGGGGTTTGTTCATATGAAACTTAACCCAACAAAGGATAGGTCAAGCCTACTTAAATTTAGGCCTAAGAGTCACCCCTAAGAGAACCTCTTTTGTTGCTCAGATGTGGCCTCTCTCTCCAGCCAACACAACAAGCAAACTCACCAACCTCCCCCTGTCTACATGGGACATGACTCCCAGGGGTGTGGACCTTCCTGGCAATGTGGAACAGAAACCCTAGAATGAGCTGAGACTCAGCATCAAGGGATTGAGGAAATCTTCTGGATGAAAAGGGGGAAGAGTGAAATGAGACAGTGTCAATGGCTGAGAGATTCCAAACAGAGTCAAGAGGTTATCCTGGAGGTTACTCTTACACATTAAGTAGATATCACCTTGTTATTCAAGATGTAATGGAGAGGCTGGAGGGAACTGCCTGAAAATGCAGAGCTGTGTTCTAGTAGCCAGGTTTCTTGATGATGATTATATAATGATATAGCTTTCACAGTGTGACTGTGTGATTGTGAAAACCTTGTGTCTGATGCTCCTTTTATCTACCTTATCTACAGATGAGTAGAACATATGTAATAAAAATAAGTAATGGGGGGAACAAATGTTAAAATAAATTTAGTTTGAAATGCTAGTGATCAATGAAAGGGAGGGGTAAGGGGTATGGTATATAGACATTCTTTTCCTGTTTTCATTTTATTTCTTTTTCTGAATAGATGCAAATGTTCCAAGGAATAATCATGATGATGAATATGCAACTATGTGATGATATTGTGAATTACTGATTATATATGTAGAATGGAATGACCAAAATAGGAACGTTTGCATTTGTTTGGTGTTTTTTGGTATTTAAAATAAATAAATAAAATAAAATAATAAATAAATAAATATACACTTAGGGCAGTGCGACAGTGGCTCAGTGGCAGAATTCTCATCTACCATGCCAGAGACCCGGGTTCAATTCCCAGTGCCTGCCCGTGCAAAAAAAAAAAATTAATAAATATACACTTTAAAATCACTCCTAAACAACTCATGGGTTAAAGAAGAAATCACAAAAATGCAGAACTGAAAAGCTACGTGCATGATAGATATCAATATTAAAGGATACAGGTAACAAAATCCTTACAGAGAAATCTAGCTACATTTAGATAAATTAGATACATTTAGTAGAATGCAAAAAATATATAAATATTTATTTATATATATATGGGTTAGTAGAACCCATATATATATGCATAAATGGGTTATGCATTCAAATCAAGAAACAATTAAAAATAGCCTAAAGAAATTAGAAGATAAAAAATGACATAGAAGTCAATGAATTGGTTTTGTTTTTTTTTTAATGGAGACAATAATAATGTGCTGGTTTGAAAGGATGTATGTCCCCTAGCAAAGACATGTTTTATGTAAATCCCATTTCAAAAAGGCAGAATAATCCCTATTCAATACTGTATGTTTGAAACTGTAATCAGAGCCTCTCCCTAGAGATGTTATTTAATCAAGAGTTGTTGTTAAACTGGATTAGATGATGACATGTCTCCACCCTTTGGGTGGGTCTTGATAAGTTTCTGGAGTCCTATAAAAGAGGAAATATTTTGGAGAATGAAAGTGATTCAGAGAGGGCAGAGCAGAACACTGTGGCCATGAGAAGCAAAGTCCACCAGCCAGCGACCTTTGGAGATGAAGAAGGAACTTGCCTCCCAGGGAGCTTCCTGAAACAGTACGGCAGGAGAAGAAAGTAGTGGATGATGCTGGGCTCGCCATGTGCCCTTCCAGCCAAGAGAGAAGCCCTGACTATGTTCGCCATGTGCCTTCTCACTTGAAAGAGAAACCCTGAACTTCATTGGCCTTCTTGAACCAAGATATCTTTCCCTGGATGCCTTAGATAGGACATTTCTATAGACTTGTTTTAATTGGGACCTTTTCTTGGCCTTAGAACTATAAACTAACAACTTATTAAATTCCCTTTTAAAAAGCCATTCCGTTCCTGATATATTGCATTCTGGCACCTAGTAAACTAGAACAATCAACAAAAGTAAAACCATCTCTCTGGGAAATGTCATCAAAATAGATAAACCACTAGAAGACCAATAAAGAAAACAACAATCAAACAATATTAGGAGTGATGGGTGGATAATCTGCAGATAGAGATTAAAGAAAAGCTGACGCAATTTTTGAGTAGATGGAGAATAGCCTACGCGCACGGGCAGACCTTAAGGCTGTGAGGTTTTTGTAATACAGCTAAGCCAAGAGAGCCACGTCACAGATGAGAGAGCCCAGAAACAGTTCTAGCCAGAGTTGGGAGAGGAACAGTTGCCAAAAACATTCATGGGGAAAAATACTGAATAAATGAACCTGGTTATCCATGTGGAAAAGATACACAAATTTAGCGCCATGCCTCACATCACATGCAATCCCAGGTAGATTAAAAGGCCCCAAAATGAAAAGCAAACCCTTTAATCCCTAGAGAAGAAAGCACACCTCTCTCACCGAAGACTAGTTCCTAAAAGAAGATACCAACCGAGGTATACTACGAAGGTAATCAGAAGAAAATGTCTGCAATGCGTAAAACCACAGTTTTCATAGGAGAATACATGGAGAACTCCTGCAAATGAATTCGCAAAAGACAAACAAGAGAAGAACAGATGGCAAATATGAAGAGGCAATGGACCAGAGAGGAAGGCTGAGCGAGAGGCAAGGTTGTGACAAGATGCTCAGTATTCATGAGGACCAGGGAAATGCAAATCGAAAGAAGAGGTGGGTGTGAGTTCAAAGCCACAAGCCAGAAGGTATCTGTCACCAAACGTCACTTGGGGAATCCTCACCGTGGCTGCCGGGCTTGTGGGCTGCTCAGACCCAAAGGAGCAACAGGCCACAGCTGTCAGAGCTGAAGCTGCATCTACCCCCAGACCACAGCTTCCTGGACCACAGTTTCCTGACATGTGTGCACGGGTCCCTTCCATACACCAATGTGCTGGTTTGAATCTGCTGTGGACCCCAGAAAAGCCATGCTCTTTAATCCTCATTCAATATTGCTGGCTGGGATCCTTTGATTATTTCCATGGAGATGTGTCTCCACCCATTCAAGGTGGAGCTGCTTACTGGAGTCCTTTAAGAGGGAACCATTTTGGAAAAAGTTTCAGTGCTGACAGAGATCTTTGGAGAGGTAGAAGGAAAATATCCCTTGGGAAGTCTTATGAAATGAGGAGAGAAAGCTAGTAGACACAGCCATGTGCCTCCCCAGATGACAGAGGTGTTCCAGATGGCATCAGCCTTCTTGAGTGAAGGTAACCTCTTGTGGGTGTCTTAGTTTGGACATTTTCATGGTCTTAGAAGTGTAAACTTGCAACTTGATAAATTCCCTTTTTAAAAGCCATTCCATTTCTGGCATATTGCATTCTGGCCGCTTTAGCAAACTAAAACCAGTAATGTGTTCATATGGTCACATAGATTTTGTACAAATGACACAACCCTGACTTTCAATTGTCATATTTCCTAGTGCCAGGTGGTGTTGGAGTGGCCGTGGGCTTTTGGGGTTTCATGGGCTATGTTGGTGAGGCTAGCCATGCTCCTGCTAGCCTCCCCGATGAAGTCCTGGCTTCTGGGAATTTTCCCACCACCCTCCATACCAATTCACCCGGCCCCGTGACCCAAGGCTGTTGGAGGAGAGACCATGTCATGATAAGAGGTGGAGCAAGTGGGAGGGACAGAGATGCAAGTCTCGTTCTGCCTGAAGTCCAAAGTGAACCTGGGCACAGCTTCCCTGGCTGCTGGGATCTCTGCACCCCCAAGAAACACATTCTGGACCCTAATCCACTCCTGCGGGTGAGGATCCTTCCTGTAGGGCCTTTCCCTGAGGTTGTTCAGGTAAGGTCCAAACTCAACCAGGATAGACCTTAGCCCTATCACTGGGGTGCATTATAAGAGACTGAAATGCAGACCCAGGGAGACAGCAAAAGCCAGAGGGAGCAGCCAGAACCCAGTAACACCAGCAGAACCCAAGAGTAGCCAAGTGACGGAGTTGCGTTGGACCTAGGACGGTCTGCAACTGCCCAAGAGGGGCACAATTTTCTCAGAGAAAGCACCACCTGAGGACACCTCGATTTTGGAAAACTGTGGGTCAATAAATTCCTGTTGTTTAAGCTGCTGCCTGGTATTGTATATGCTATATAGCAGCCAGGAAAGGGGAGCAGGTCCCCCTGTGTGGAGTGATGAGTGGGGCCTCAGTTCTGTCTGCAACTGACCTGACAGCAGAGTGTGCATAGGATTTTATGACTTTTTATGGCAATCGCACAATTGCCCAGAATTCTTGTTCATGGGGCAAAAGCCTGTGGCAAATCCGCAGTGAGTGGGGCTCTGTGAAGACACAGGCGTTTTCCATGCCCACAAACAGGGATACAACTGGATTTCGATTCCCCATGCTAGAAGTAAGACAAATTATTTTTCTCTTCTCTTCATAGGAAATCATATAAAACCAATCTCACATGAAGTGGTATTCAGGAGTAGCAGCTAAATGGTGTAAGAAAAAGATTTTTACAGAGATAATGCCAGGTGGTAATTAATAGATACAGAACAGGTATTTTTTTTTCATGGATTTTGCGGAGCATGTGGTATTTACCGGGTTTGTTAATGTTGATTTTTTAGATTTTTTCTCACTCCAAATAAATATTTATTTTCAAATTGAATTTAATTTGACTTACTCTTTTTTTTAAGAGGGCCCCATTATTTGCATAAATTCCCAGCCCCACAAAATCCGAATCTACTCCCTGTTCTATCTGTAAACTTCATTTCCTTTTCAAGAAAAAAATCAGAAGCAAATACACACAAACGTCAAGATTTTCTGAGGCTGGGGAGTGGGTTTCTGGTGTTTATTTTCTCTGCTTTTTTTCCTGAGTGCTGAAAAATTTCACCGTTCAGAAGGGGGTGTCAAGGAGAAAAGCAGCTGGACATTCCTGTGTCTGCAAACATACAAGAAAGGGAGACCTGGTTTTAATAGGCAACCTTTTCATACTGCATGAATTTTTACCATTTTCCTTGTTACTTCTGTAACGTTTTTAGTGCAGTTTAAAGAGTAGACGGCCCCATAGGGGCAAGGGGCGAGGGTGACCCCTCAGGGGAGCGATGGGCAGAACCCCTGCCTCGACCCAGCTGCTGTTCTCAGCCAGCCCCCGGCGCTGCTGGGCCTGCCCGCCCCCCTTGCAGACAGGGCCCGGCCGGCCAGGAATGCCAGGCTGCCTGAGCCCGCGGGGCTGAGGACACACACACAGCCCCGAGAGCTGAGCCAGGAGGAGTCCAGGGCTTCAACCAGCCCCCAGCTCGCAGAGAGACAGATTGCCTCTCAACAATGGCTTGACGTCATTTTTTAACTGAAACACAGTGCAAACATTTGAGAAAGTTGGAATAGGACAGGAAATCATTTAATCCCTCTATCTCTAAGCCAACTCTGCAGGTGAACTCACTGCCCTCCCCCCCCTCTATGTGGGACATGATTCTCACGGGTGTAAACCTCCCTGGCAACATGGAATAGAAATCCCGGGATGAGCTGGGATCCAGCACCCAGGGACTGAGAAAGTCTTCTTGACCAAAAGGGGGAAGAGAGAAATGAGACAAAATCAAGTGTTAGTGGTTGAGAGATTTCAAACAGAGTAGAGAGGTTATCCTGGAGGTTATTCTTATGCATTATATAGATATCCCTTTTTTTAGTTTAGTACTGGAGTGGCTAGAGGGAAGTGTCTGAAACTGTGAAGCTGTGTTCCAGTAGCCTTGATTCTTCAAGACAATTGTATAACTCTGTAGCTTTTACACTGTGACTGTGCCTTGGTGAAAACCTTGTGTCTGATGCTTCTTTTATCCAGGGTATGGACAGATGAGTAAAAAATATGGATAAAAAATAAATAAATAATGGAGAAGACAAAAGGTAACATTAATTGAGTAGATGGGAAAAAAAATCCCACCCCCCCAAACGACTAGCTCTTAGGTGCTTAGAGAACTCCATGCTGTCTCTCCCTATCAGCACCCTTGCCTGGGTGCCGTCTCCAAGCTCATGCAAAGGAGGCCCCAGACTGAGGTTGGCCCCCAGGGGTGCTGAGAGCCGAGGGCTTGCTGAGAGCCAAGGGCTCATCCTGTCCCCTCTGCATTTTACACAAGAGTAAAATAAGGGTCCTGTGCACAGAAAAAGGAGCCGGCTCCTCTGTAACCCTAAGGTCTCCTTCCCCGAGTTTATCCGGGTCCCCCACATCCTGCTTCCCGCCAGGCTGAGCCGCCTGCCCCCTGCATCTCCCATGTCAATGGGTGAGCGAGGCCCCCGCGGGGCTGGGCAAAGGCACCGCAAGTTAACCCGGCTGAGCTGAATCGTTGAGAGAAGCTGGCCTGCCCTTGACTGCCCTTGACCATGGGAGCCCCGGGGTGGGGGGTAGGGGGTAGGCAAACCGGCTGCAGGTGTTTGGGGAGGGGGGCCCTCAGGGAAAGGTCACCTGTGTTTGTGTTCCCAGTGCTTTCTTTTCCTGGAGTTCTTCAGACGTCCTACTTACCTCAACACAGGTCCCTTTGTTCTATCCGCTTTGAACCTTCGCGTGCGTGAAAGTTGCACAAACAGGAGTGTGCCCTGAGGCCGCTGACGCCTGTATCCTCTGGACTTGATGCCAAGTCAATGTCGGGGCTTGGCCTTTCTAATCCCCCGACCTTAATTGCAGACGGCTGGGGGTATGGCTGGTCCCCAGTGCCCAGGGAGGGAAGGGGCGTCGGAAGGCGACCCCAACTCCAGCTGCCAGCAGCCAGTGGTGACGTCAGGCCTCCCTGATGTGGTCCATACGGGCGTCACAGACAGGGGCAGGGTGCCATCCAGAGCCCAGGACGCTCTTGGCCCAAGATCCCGTACCCCCTCACCCCCACAGACCCCTGATGCCCTCACTCTGCAGCTGGAGACAAGCCTGGGCAGGTTCCTGGAGGTCCAGCCCTGTAACTGCACCCCCAAAACTTCACTACAAAACCATCTGTGTCCTTTCCCTGAAGTCTCTGGAGTGAGAACAAAGTGAAGCCAAGCCCCTCTCCCGGGCAGGTTTTGATGCAAATGTTTTGAGGGACTGTTTGGTTTGTAAAGTCCCTTTAGGTGAAAAGCTCAGAGCTGCAGTTAAAGGCTTAACGTAAAATCATCTACGCCAGGCTTATGCACAATCACGAAAATTTTGCAACTCACCCTAATGCCCGGGAAATGGGAATGGATAGGAAAACAAGGAGCTAGCCATATGGTCAAAATGTTAACGTGTTTTTTGTTAGATCTTTTGCCATGATTTATCAATTTCTAAACACAAAGCCATCATTTTCAATATTGAAGATGACGTGTGAGATTTTAACCGTTTCACTGCATACAACTGTAACCACCCAGGAGTACATGAGTGGGACCCAATCCCCAAAGACCAGACTTCCCCCACTCTCCCCACCACCCACCACTGCTGACAGCCCTCCAGAACCATCCGCTGTACATGGCCTGCATGCCGGCTTCCACACGGTTAGTTGAAAAAGCTGATCAGCATGGGAAATCTTTAAAAATGCATGTGCACCTTGGAAGACCCCAACATACACCTGCCCACCGACCCTGCACCTGTGTCCAGGGCTGCCTCCTGCATGAGGCAACATGAGCAGCGGCTGTGGTTCCATGCACTGAGTCCTAATCTGGGGAGCCACTTCCTCCCAGCATTCAACCGCCTTGCCCACCTCTCAGTCCTCAGCACCCTTCAGGTTCCTCTCCTTTTCAGGGAATTCGGAGAATTCCACTTCATTTTCCTAGCAACAGCTCTCCTAGTTCCTTTGTGTATGTAGAATCAGGCTAAAATGCAGTTTCACCTACCAAGACGGCTGCACTGACTCAGGGGGGTCAAAGCCCTTGGAGCCGCCGCCACCACCCTTGGGTCCTGCCAGCACCCTGTGGGTCGTGCCTCTCAGGGCCATCCCCCCACCTCAGGGCCACCCAGTGCATGCCCAGTGGTCTAGTCCATGAAGTGGAATATTAGCTGTAAAAAATGAACAGCTGCCCCAGCCCCACTCCCTCGCATTTCTTTCCCCGTGTGGCTTTGCAAGCCACCAGCCGTGCCCTGACCCACCATATGCAGAAATGTGAATTTCCAGCATTTTCTAATTTTTTTGTTTAATCAATAAAAAGCTATTTGCATTAAGTGCAACTCAATAGACCCGTGTTGTAGGAGCTTTTACATTTTTAAGAAACTGTGTCCATTGCTGTAGTCATTAGGTTTGGGTGTCAACTTGACCAGATGATGATGCCCCATTGTTCTGTGTCTGTGAATTTAAATCATCAATATGTGAAATTCATCTATGCCTGATGACATCGGCTAAGGGGAGTGCCTTCCATGATGAGTGAGGTTTAATTTAATTAGCTGGAGGGTTAAAAGAGAGAAGTCAGGAGAGAGCTTAGACCCTCAGTATTTCTCCTCTCAGCACTAGCAGCTTAGCCCAGACATTGCAGATGGAGAAAGGAATTGCCCTGGTGAAGGCTGTTGGAACCCAGAAGCCAGGGGAGAAGGCCGGCAGATGTCACTGTGTGCCTTCCATGTGACAGAGAACCTCAGATGAAAGCTAGCTGCCTTTCCTCTGAAGAACTATAAATTTTTTGTTTGCATGTCTTTTCGGGTGTTTTTTGTTTTTTTAACTTTTTTGTTGTATAAAATAACATATATACAAAGCAAAGAAAGAAAAAGGCAGTAGATTTCAAAGCACTCTTCAACAAGTAGTTACAGGACAGATCCCAGGGAGAACTATAAAATTTTAAATAAATCCCATTATTAAAAGTCGATCCGAGGAAACTAAAACACCCTCCATGGGAGAGGTGCCAAGATGGTGGCTTAGCGAGGTGTGGGATTTAGTTTGTCCCCCAGAACAGCTACTAAATAGCCAGGAACAGTACAGGACAACTGCTGGGGCCACGTCAGTGATGGGACACACAGTGTACCCCAGTCTGGACCAGCTGGACCGGCTGGGAGCCCCTCCTTTCTGTGGCAGGGCTGACAGAAAAAAAAAAAAAAGGAACAGAGGTTTTTGTGGCTGTGTTTCTACAAAGGCTTGACTGCCTTTGAAAACAGCTGCAGGGCTTCTCAGGCTGCAACTGCCCCAGGCATAGGCAGAAACAAGCTCATTTGAGGGCTTGTCTGGAGCCTGTGCCTTCCCCAGGGGAGGGGTGAGGCCCAACTCAGGTGGAATCCCTCACTCAAGGAATTCAGACCCCAGGGCTTGGTAATCTGAAGCCATTAAAACCAGCCTACAACCTCTCCTCTGTCTCCACCACGCCCCCAGCAGGGAGAGTCTGCCAAAGTTAAAGATTCTGCATCATCTTATGCTGGTGGGAACTTCAGACAGACAAGCACCACATACTGGGCAGGATAAGAAAAACAGAGTCCAGAGACATCACAGGAAAGTCTTTCAACCTGCTGGGTCTCACCCTCAGGGAAAACTGATGCAGGTGACTCTTTCCTCCTGATAGGAGGCCAGTTTGGTCTGGGAAAGTCTGGTTGGGGTCTATAATACCTAAGTAGACCCTACTAAGGGTGCGGGGTGGAGGTGGGGAAGGCACCATACAGGCAGGGCAAGAAACAAGAAAACAAGAACTGACAAATTCTGCTCTGCTAAACAAACCTAGTGTTCTAGAATAAACTGAACTGAATGTCAAAGAACAGATACACACCAAATTCATCCAGCAAGAAAATCCTAGGAAAAAGAAGTGAAAACAATCTGGAGAATATATTAATTAAGGTAATTAAAGGCCTAGATGCCAGCAAAAAATAGGAAATCACACTAGGGAAATTGAAGACATGGCCCAGTCAAAGGAACAAACCAACAATTCCAATGAGATACGGGAGTTGAAACAATTAATTCAGAATGTTCAAACAGATATGGAAAACCTCATCAAAATCAAATCAATGAATTGAGGGAGGATATAAAGAAGGCAAGGAATGAACAAAAAGAAGAAATCGAAAGTCTGAAAATACGAATCACAGAACTTATGGGAATGAAAGGCACAGTAGAAGAGATGAAAAAAAATGGAAACCTACAATGTTAGATTTTGAGAGGGAGAAGATAGGATTAGTGAACTGGAGGATGGAACATCTGAAATCCGACAAGCAAAAGATAATATAGGGAAAAGCATGGAAAAATGTGAGCAGGGATTCAGGGAAGTGAAGGACAATATGAAGCACATGAATATACATGTTGTGGGTATCCCAGAAGAAGAAGAGAAGGGAAAAGGAGGAGAAAAACTAATGGAGGAAATTATCACTGAAAATTTCCCAACTCTTATGAAAGACTTAAAATTACAGATCCAAGAAGTGCAGTGTACCCCAAAGAGAATAGATCCAAATAGACGTTCTCCAAGACACTTACTAGTCAGAATTTCAGAGGTCAAAGAGAAAGAGAGGATCTTGAAAGCAGCAAGAGAAAAGCAATCCATCACATACAAGGGAAGCCCAATAAGACTATGCGTAGATTTCTCAGCAGAAACCATGGAGGCAAGAAGACAGTGGGATGATATATTTAAACTATTAAAAGAGAAAAACTGCCAACCAAGAATTCTATATCCAGCAAAATTGTCCTTCAAAAACGAGAGAGAAATTAAAACATTTTCTGACAAAAAAATCACTGGGAGAATTTGTGACCAAGGGACCAGCTCTGCAAGAAATATGAAAGGGAGCACTAGAGGCAGATATGAAAAGACAGAAGAAAGAGGTGTGGAGAAGAGTGTAGAAAGACTACCAGTAAAGGTAAAAAAAAAAAAAAAAGAAAAGAAAAGAAAAATTATGACATATATAATCCAAAAGGCAAAATATTAGAAAAAAGTACTACTCATACAGTAATAACACTAAATGTTACTGCATTAAGCTCCCCAATCAAAAGACATAGATGGCAGAATGGATTAAAAAACAGGACCCATCTATATGCTGTCTACAGGAAACACATCTTAGACCCAAAGATAAACATAGGTTGAAAGTTAAAGATTGGGAAAAGATATTTCATGCAAATAACAATCAGAAAAGAGCAGGAGTTGGGCGGCTGCCATGGCTCAGCAGGCAGAGCTCCGACCTGCCGTGCTGGAGGTCTGGAGTTCGATCCCTGGTGCCTCCTGCCCATTATGCAAATTAAAAAAAAAAAAGAAGAAAAGAGCAGGAGTAGGTATACTAATATCCAAAAAATAAGACTTCAAATGTAAAACAGTTGAAAGAGACAAAGAAGGACACTATGTATTAATAAAAGGAACAATTCAACAAGAAGATATAACAATCATAAATATTTATGCACCAAGCCAGAATACTCCAAAATACATGAGGCAAACACTAGGAAGAGAAATGGACACATCTACCATAATAATTGGAGACTTCAATTTCACACTCTCATCAATGGACAGAACATCTAGACAGAGGATCAATAAAGAAACAGAGAATATGAATAATACAATAAATGAGCTAGACTTAACAGACATTTACAGAACATTATACCCCACAACAGCAGGATACACCTTTTTCTGAAGTGCTCATGGATCATTCTCACAGATACACTATATATGCTGGATCACAAAGCAAGTCTCAATAAATTTAAAAAGATTGATATCATACAAAACACTTTCTCAGATCATAAAGGAATAAAGTTGGAAATCAATAATAGGCAGAGTGCCAGAAAATTCACAAATATATGGAGGCTCAACAACACACTCCTAAAAAACCAGTGGGTCAAGGAAGAAATTACAAGACAAATCAGTAAATACCTCGAGGCAAATGAAAATGAAAACACAACATATCAAAACTTATGGGATGCAGCAAAGGCAGTACTAAGAGGGAAATTTATTGCCCTAAATGCCTATATCAAAAAAGAAGAAAGGGCAAAAACTGAGGAATTAACTGTCCACTTGGAAGAACTAGAGATAGAACAGCAAACTAACCTCAAAGAAAGCAAAAGGAAAGAAATAATGAAGATTAGAGCAGAAATAAATGAAATTGAGAACATGGAAACAATCAAGAAAATCAACAAATCAGAAGTTGGTTCTTTGAGAAAATCAATAAGATTAATGGACCCTTAGCAAAACAAAAAAAAGAAGAGAGAGGACGCAAATAAATAAGATCAGAAATGAAAGAGAAGACATAACCACTGACCCCACAGAAATAAAGGAAGTAATGACAAGATACTATGGACAACTTTATGCTAATAAATATGACAATGTAGATGAAATGGACAACTTTCTAGAAAGGCATAAACAACCAACATTGACTCGAGAAGAAATAGACAACATCAACAAATCGATCACAAGTAAAGAAACTGAATCAGTCATTAAGAAGCTCCCCAAAAAGAAAAGTCCAGGACCAGATGGCTTCACATGTGAATTCTACCAAACATTCCAGAAAGAATTAGTACCAATCCTGCTCAAACTCTTCCAAAAAATTGAAGAGGAGGGAAAGCTACCTAATTCATTCTATGAAGCCGACATCACCCTCATACTAAAGCCAAACAAAGATATTACAAAAAAAGAAAAGTACAGGCCAATCTCTCTAATGAATATAGATGCAAAAATCCTCAATAAAATTCTAGCAAATTGAATCCAGCAACACATTAAAAGAATTATACATCATGACCAAGTAGGATTCATCCCAGGTATGCAAGGATGGTTCAACATAAGAAAATCAATTAATGTAATACACCATATCAACAAATCAAAGCAGAAAAACCACATGATCATCTCAATTGATGCAGAAAAGACATCTGACAAAATTCAACATCCTTTCCCGTTGAAAACACATCAAAGGATAGGAATAGAAGGGAACTTCCTCAGCATGATAAAGAGAATATATGAAAAACCCACAGCTAATATCATCCTCAATGGGGAAAAACTGAAAACTTTCCCCTAAGATCAGGAACAAGACAAGGATGTCCACTATCACCACTGTTATTCAACATTGTGTTGGAAGTTCTAGCCAGAACCATTAGAGAAGAAAAAGAAACACAAGGCATCAAAATCGAAAAGGAAGAAGTAAAACTCTCACTTTTTGCAGATGATATACTATATGTCAAAAACCCTGAAAACTCCACAGCAAAACTACTAGCGCTAATAAATGAGTACAGCAAAGTGGCAGGTTACAAGATCAACACTCAAAACTTTGTAGTGTTTCTATACACTAGTAGTGAACAAGGTGAGGGGGAAATCAAGAAAAAAAATTCCATTTACAATTGCAACCAAAAGAATAAAATATTTAGGAATAAATTTAACCCTAAAGAGACAAAAGACCTGTACAAAGAAAACTACAAGAAATTGTTAAAAGAAATCACAGAAGACCTAAATAGATGAAAGGGCATACCGTGTTCATGGATTGGAAGACTAAATATGGATGTTAAGATGTCAATTCTAACTAAATTGATTTACAGATTCAATGCAATACCAATTAAAATCCCAACAACTTACTTTTCAGAAATAGAAAAACCAATAACCAAATTTATCTGGAAGGGCAGGGTGCTCCGAATAGCTGAAAAGTATCCTGAGAAAAAAAAATGAACGCAGAGGTCTCATGCTACCTAACTTTAAGGCGTATTATGAAGCTACAGTGGTCAAAACAGCATGGTACTGGCATAAAGATAGAATATGGAATAGAATAGATTGCTAAGATATAGACCCTCTCATCTATGGACAATTGACCTTTGATAAGGCAGTCAAGCCAACTCACCTGGGACAGAACAGTCTCTTCAATAAATGGTGTCTAGAGAGCTGGATATCCATATGCAAAAGAATGAAAGAGGAGCCATACCTCACACCCTATACAAAAATTAACTCAAAATGGATCAAAGACCTAAACATTAGATCTAAAACCATAAAACTGTTAGAGGAAAATATAGGGAAATATCTTATAAATCTTATACCAGGAGGTGGTTTCCTAGATCTTACACCCAAAGCACGAGCATTGAAGAAAGAAAGAAAGAAATGGGAACTCCTCAAAATTAAACACTTCTGCACATCAAAGAACTTCGTCAAGAAAGTAAAAAGACAGTCTACACAATGGGAGACAATATTTGGAAACAATGTATTAGATAAAGGTCTAGTATCCAGAATTTATAGAGATTGTTCAACTGAAAACAAAAAGACAGACAACCCAATTACAAAATGGACAAAAGACTTGAATAGACACTTCTCAGAAGAGGAAATACAAATGGCCAAAAGGCACATGAAGAGATGCTCAACTTCCCTGGCCATTAGAGAAATGCAAATCAAAACCACAATAAGATATCATCTCACACCCACCAGAATGGCAATTATCAATAAAACAGAAAATGACAAGTGCTGGAGAGGATGTGGAGAAAGAGGCACACTTATCCACTGCTGGTGGAAATGTCAAATGGTACAACCACTGTGGAAGGCAGTTTGGCGATTCCTCAAAAAGCTAAATACAGAATGCCATATGACCCAGCAATACTATTGCTAGGTATCTACTCAGAGGACATGAGGGCAAGGACACAAACAGACATTTGCACACCAATGTTTACAGCAGCATTATTTACAATTGCCAGGAGATGGAAACAGCCCAAGTATCCATCAACAGACGAGGGGCTAAACAAACTGCGATATATACATAGGATGGAATATTATGCAGCCGTAAGATAGAATAAATTTATGACATATATAACAACATGGATGGACCTTAAATACATTATGCTAAGTGAGATTAGCCAGAAACAAAAGGACAAATACTGTATGGTCTCACTGATATGAACTGACATTAGTGCATAAACTTGGAGAATATCATTGGTAACGGAGACCATCAGGAGATAGAAATAGGGTAAGATATTGGGTAATTGGAGCTGAAGCAATACAGATTGTGCAACAGGACTGATTGTAAAAACTCAGAAATGGATAGCACAATACTACCTAACTTTGAAATACAATTATGTTAAAACACTGAATGAAGCTGAATGTGAGAATGATAGAGGGAGGAGAGCTGGGGGCACAAATGAAATCAGAAAGAAAGATAGACGATAAAGACTGAGATGGTATAATCTAGGAATGCCTAGAGAGTATAATGATAGCGACTAAATGTACAAATTTTAAAAATGTTTTTGCATGAGGAAGAACAAAGGAATATCATTACTGCAGGGTGTTGAAAATAGATGGCACCGAATATTTTAAATTTTTAACTTATGTGTGAGACTAAAGCAAAAAATGTTTATTTGGTACAAAATTTATATTTTTAGTGCATTTCCTAATATAATTTATGTAGATAGTTTAATTGAACACCATAAGTACATGGAACCTTGAGTAGGGCATGAGATTTTGTTGGTTTGTCTAGAGTGATGCCCCAATAAATCCCAGAAGGATTTGAACAGTGAATAAAAAAGTATTTGCAAAGTCCCCTTGGGGGAATGGTGAGAAAGGGGGAAAATTCAACTTCCCCAAGTTGAGTTCTTGATATTCTCACAAGCAATGTGGACAACCAGAGCAATAGGCTGAGCCCCCAGTCTTGGGGTTTGTTCAGATGAATCTTAACCCCACAAAGGATAGGTGAAACCTACTTAAAATTAGGCCTAAGAGTCACCCCCAGGAGAACTTCTTTTGTTGCTCAGAGGTGGCCTCTCTCTCTCCAGCCAACACAACAAGCAAACTCACTGCCCTCCACCATCTACGTGGGACATGACTCCCAGGGGTGTGGACCTTCCTGGCAATGTGGGACAGAAATCCTAGAATGAGCTGAGACTCACTATCAGGGGATTGAGAAAAACTTCTCGGCCACAAGGAGGAAGAACGAAATGAGACAAAATAAAGTGTCAATAGCTGAGAGATTCCAAACAGTCGAGAGGTTATCCTGGAGGTTACTCTTATGCATTAAATTAGATATCACCTTGTTAGTCAAGATGTAGTGGAGAGGCTGGAGGGAACTGCCTGAAAATGTAGAGCTGTGTTCCAGTAGCCATGTTTCTTGATGATGATTGAACAATGATATAGCTTTCACAATGTGACTGTGTGATTGTGAAAACCTCGTGTCTGATGCTTCTTTTATCTACCTTGTCAACAGATGGGTAGAACATATGGAATAAAAATAAATAATAGGTGGAACAACTGTTAAAATAAATTTAGTTTGAAATGCTAGTGATCAATGAAAGGGAGGGGTAAAGGGTATGGTATGTATAAATTTTTTTTCTGTTTTCGTTTTATTTCTTTTTCTGAATAGATGCAAATGTTCTAAGAAATTATCATGATGATGAATATGCAACTATGTGATGATATCGTGAATTACTGATTATATATGTAGAATTGAATGATCAAAATAGGAATGTTTGTGTTTGTTTGGCGTTTTTTGGTATTTAAAAAAAATAATAAAATAAATTTTTTAAAAAAGATATAATGGAGAGGCTGGAGGGAACTGCCTGAAAATGTAGAGCTGTGTTCCAGTAGCCATGTTTCTTGAAGATGATTATGTAATGATGTAGCTTTCACAATGTGACTGTGTGATTGTGAAAATCTTGTGTCTGATGCTCCTTTTATCTGCCTTTGGACAGATTAGTAAAACATATGGATTAAAAATAAATAAATAATAGGGGGAACAAATATTAAAATAAATTTAGATTGAAATGCTAGTGATCAATGAAAGGAAGGGATAAGGGGATATAGTATGTATGAATATTTTTCTGTTGCCTTTTTAATTCTTTTTCTGAATTGATGCAAATGTTCTAAGAAATTATCATGATGATTAATATGCAACTATGTGATGATATTGTGAATTACTGATTATATATGTAGAACGGAATGATCAAAAGTTAAGAATGTTTGTGTTTGTTGTTATATATTTTTTTAATTAAAAAGTTAATTTAAAAAAGCAAAAAATAAATAAAAAATAAAACGCCCTCCAAAAAAAAACCCTATCCGTCTATGGTGTGTTGCATTGCAGCAGCTTTAGCAAACTAAAACAGTTGCCGATAGCCTTCCACACCACAGGCTCTCCAGGGGGTGAGGGGCTAACCGGGTGAGCCCTCAACTCCCGCAGAGCCTGTTCCATCCTTCTGCTCCACCTGAGCCCCTCGCGGCCTCTGCACACTTTGCCATTCCCTTGTCATTTGTCTCTTCCTGGGGGCTCAGTGGCTGCAGTGGCTCTGGCTGACCCAGGTTCCTGGTTGGCACCGGCACTGCCGGGTGACCTGAGAGCAGAGGGGACCCCCGGGGCATCCAGCCCCTCCATCCTCATGGGCCAGGCATCCACTGCCCCACACAGACCAGTGGCCTGGAGGGTGCTGGCCACCCCCAGCTCCAGGGGGTTCAGGGGGTCCAAGAGTGACCCTTCTGCCTCTCTGGATTGCTCTCTGGATTGGAGAGGATGTCCTAGAACGTGAGGGAAATCCAACACCGCACACCCTCGGGCAGAGGCCAAAAACCAGGTCCTGAAGATGTCACTGGAGCCAAGACAGGGCCAGGCTGACCCAGTGGTGTGGGGCGAACTCCAGCCTGGAATGGGGCTGGGTGGGCTCGGGACAGCTGGAGCTGTGGGAAGTGGGTGTGAGCGCTGGGGCCGAGGGGGCCTGAGCAGCAAGGCATGGGGTCTGGGGACGGCCCCTGTCACAGGCTGCACCATGCCGCTTTCCCACCACAAGGAAGGAGGCACCATAACAGGTCAACAGGACACACCTGCAAATCAGAGCAATGGACCTTCAAAACACAGGAGCAAAGCGTGCCTGCCCCCACCCGAGCCCCCACACTCACAGGGACCCAGGCTGCTGCACAAACATCTGCATGGACTGGGCCTCCTGACTCGGCCGTTCCATGGGGCAAATGAAGCTGATACTGGGCTTGACCTTTGGACTGGAGCCCTGCAGTAATGACCGGGAGGCAGGGCCAGGCAAGTCCAGCAACTTCTAAGGGTCAGTTGAGATTCTACCACCATTGTGTGGGCCACAGGAGGCAAAGCTACCTACTTTCCCCCGTTCTCAGAGCTTCGTTTCCTTTCTTTCTTTCTGTTGGGTTTTTTGTTAATATCTTTTCTGCCTCTTTCTCTCTCTCTCCTCTCCTTACTCTCCTGTGGTTGACTATTGATCGTCCAAATCTGTCTCACAGGTCTAAGGTTCTGCTCATGTTTCTTCATTCTTTATTTTTCTGCTCTTTAGAGTTGAACATTTTTATTGATCTACCTTCAAAACTGACAGGTTATCTCAAGCTTACTGTTCGGCCTTTCTAGAGAATTTTTCATTTGTTATTTCACTCTCTGACTCCAGAAGTTCCATTGTGGTTTTTGTCATTTCTCTTTGTTTGTATCTTTCATTTGATGAGTCATGATCATTGTACTTTAATTCTTGAAACCAGGTTTATTTTGGTTCCTGGAACATGCCCAGGACATTACGTCGGACACCTGGGCCTCCCAGAGGCAGTCAGGAGACGGCTTTATTTCCTGTGCTTGGGTCACACGTTCCGGGTTCTTTGCACATTTTGTAATTTGTAGTGACTCCGAATTGCAGGCTCCCAGGAGGGTGTCGCTGTTCTCACTTGTTTGTTTGCTGTGGACCTGCCCGGTTCTGCAGGCTGCCCCTCTGCCCACCTTGGAGTGTGGCCATGGCGTCTCCATCATGCTGGAGTTTTTTCTTGTTATGATTTTGAATTCTGGCTTCCTAAGTATTGCCGCTAAGCCAGGGTCCAGCCTGTGAGGCCTCTGCCCTCGCCCATTGTTCTGGTTTGCTAGCTGCCGGAATGCAATATACCAGAAACGGAATGGCTTTTAACAAGGGGAATTTAATAAGCTGCTAGTTTACAGTTCTAAGGTCGAGAAAATGTCCCAATCAAAACAAGTCTATAGAAATTCCAATTTAAGGCATCCAGGGAAAGATACCTTGGTTCAAGAAGGCTGATGACATTCAATGTTTCTCTCTCAGCTGGAAGGGCACATGGCGAACATGGTGGTGTCTTCTGGCTTTCTCATGGCTCTACCAGAAAGGGACTCTCTCCAAAATGTTTCCTCTTTTAAAGAACTCCAGTAAACAACTCTACCTTCAGTCACCTCCATGGAAATCATCTAATCAAAAGTTACCACCCACAATTGGGTGGGTCACATCTTCATGGAAACAAT
The DNA here is from genome assembly GCA_004026745.1 of Myrmecophaga tridactyla. Lineage (NCBI taxonomy): Eukaryota > Metazoa > Chordata > Mammalia > Pilosa > Myrmecophagidae > Myrmecophaga > Myrmecophaga tridactyla. Next base: position 21,733 of record PVIY010026237.1, read on the forward strand.
CAAAATGCTCCCATCCAGCAATATTGAATGAGGATCAAAGGGCATGGCTTTTCTGGGGTCCTCCACAGATTCAAACCAGCACACCCATGGTGGTGTCTGTGGATTGGAGGACTCACTCAACATTCTCAGCATTTGAACCACCTGCCCAGGCCTTTCAGGTCTCCTCTTTGCATGCAGGGCCTCACTTGGCCAAGGACAAGAGGCAGTGAGAGTGGGCCCAGCCTGCATGCACCTGAATCTACTAGACCACGTGGGTCCCAAGGGAGATGGCCAATGCTTGCTGTGGCTGTTTCCAGAACTCCCTATGAAAGTCCCAGCTCCATGCTAACCTGCTGACCCAGCCAGTGTCACAATCTCAGAGCCTCCCATGAGCTTGCCCTGATGGCAGCTCCAACTCCCGACCACACCTGGGTGAGGTCTCCATGCGCGACTCTGTCCAACAGCGAGGGCACTGGCCCTTGAGGCTGCCCACCCTTCCACCTCCCTCCACCCCGGAGGAGTCAGGGCTGACAGCAGCAGGCCCAGGTGGAGTCACCTCGGACTCTCACTGTCCGCCCCCAAGGTTCAACTGCTTCTTGTTGTGTTGTGTGCTCTGGGTCAATTTCCAGAGCCCTGAAATGGCCGTTTTGGGGTGCAGTTTTGTCCAGTTTAATCATTGCCTTCTGGGGAGAAGATTTGCCATGCCCCTCACTCCACCTTTCCAGGCACCCCCCACTCTAGGCACAATTCGATGGAACATTGGCTCCAGCAATCAAACGCCACAAATCTATGAGTTTGTGGCCTGGAGTGATTTTGAGGGAGCTGTTCTACTGGCAGTGTGGCAGAGCACAGAGGCTTGCTTCCAAAAAGCTGTCCAGGTACTCAGCATCTTGCTATTTTTGAACCAAAGCCTGAGGTTTTTAAAATGCTACAACCAGGACTAAGGAAACGAGCATCGCTGGGCACTCAACACTGTTTTCGTTTTCTGACTGCCAAAGCAAATAACACGCAGTGGACTGACTCAAACAATAGGAACTTATTGACTCATGGCTTTGAAGCTAGGAGATGTCCAAATCCAAGGTGTCATCAAGACAAGGCTTTCTCCCAGAAGATGATGCATTCTGGGCTGGCAGCCAGCCATCCTCAGTCCCAGGCTCCTCGCCACGTGGAATGCATATGGCGGCTTCTTTGGGCTGCTTCTTTCTTTTCTGGGCTTCACTGACATTCAACTTCTGGCTGCTCCCTCTGGCTCTCTCTCTATGTAACAGAATTTCATCCTCTTACAAAGGACTCCAATAATAGGATAAACACCCATCCTGTTTCAGCTGGGCCCCATTGAAACTGAAGTCACTCATCAAAAGGTCCTAATTCCAGTGGATTCCCACCTACAGGAACAGATTAGGGTTAGGAACATGTTTTTCTGGGGCACATCACTCCCAGCCACCGCAGTGTGCTCCCTGGACCCCAAAAAGACATGTTTTTCCCACTTGCAAAATACATTCATCACAACACCCAAAAAAGCTCAAGTCATCTTGTCACAAAGCTCAGTACAAGGGCTCATCAAAATCAATGATGGGGGCAGGCAATGGTGACATAGTGGCAGAGTTCTCACCTGCCATGCCAGAGACCCAGGTTCGATTCCCGTACCGCCCCCCAAAAAAAAAAAATCAATGATGGGTGTGGACTGGTCTGTCTTGAAGCAAAATTTCCCTCCATCTGTGACCTGTGAAGCCTAGAAAACATGTTATCTGTGTCTAATACACAATGGAGGGACAGGCCCAGGATAAAATTCTCATTCCATAGGGAGAAATTGGAAGGAAAACAGGGGTTACAGGTCTCAAACAATTCCATGCCCCAGCAGGGCCCCCTTCATTAGACTCCAAGATCTGGGAGTCATCCACGGATCAATGTCCTGTCCTTGGGGCCTGATGGGGCAGCCGCCACCACCCTCCAACACTTGCACATTGGCCACGTTCTCCCCAAACACTGGGGTAAAGGACCCCCGTCTCTGAGCATTGGATGGGTGCAGCATTCTTCCTGGACAGCAGGGCACAATGCCCACCCACTCCAAGCACCATGGCAGCGGCCTGCACCCTTCAAACTCTGGGGTGCCCTGCCCTTTCCCTGCACATGGCTGAGCCCACTCTCTTGTGCCAAGGGTATCTCTTTGGTCCAAACCTCAGCTTCCATGGCTCTGCCCTTGAAGTCATTCTTCCTTCAATTTGCCCCTTCTCTGTCCTCTCATTCCAGACTGGTAGTGGTTCTGCTCATACAAGTTTTTCAAAAACTCTGTTAGCTTTGCGTGCAGTTCTCAGAAGTCCAAACCACCAGAAAATGGAACAGCCCCAGATCCTGCGGGCATAACTGCACTTCCAATCCCAACTTCCCCTGAAATGGCCAACTGGACTCATGTTCAGTTAAACCCTCACGTGGAGCCCTGTTCTCTGGGAACTCGCTTTCTGGAAGCTCTGGGAGGTCCCTGATAGAGCCGTTTCTGGCCCTAGTCTCAGAGCATGCCACTGGGTAGGCTCAGAGTTGTCCAAACCATCCATTTCTGGTTTATTTGTGCTTCAGAGTCCATTTCTCAGCTTATCTCTTTCCTCTTGAATTTCACAAGAAGCTGTAAGGAGAAGCCAGGTGGCATCTTCCAAGCTTAGCTGGAAATCTCCAAGGTCTGCCTTCCACCTGACATCAAAATTTCACCAAGTTCTCTGCCATTTTCAAGCAAAGATCATCTTTCCTCCAGCTTCCAATAACACACTCATCGTTTCCTTCTAAGACGTGTGCCGGTAGTACCTCTAACGTCCATGTGTCTACTAACATTCCGTTCAAGGTGAGTTATGTTCTCTCAGGTGATACAAAGTTTCTCTACAGCTCTCACTTACTTTTTAATGCAGTTGTTTTAGATATATTCACACACCTTAGAAACCACACAAAGTATGCAATCACTGGCCGACAGTATAATCACACGGCTGTGCAAACATCCCCGTGATCAAATTTAGAAAATTTTCGTTACTCCAGAAAAGAAATAAAAATTTTAAAAAAAATCCTGATTCTCCCTTGCTTCTTATCCCCCTTATTATTGACTCCTCACGATTCTCCCAGCCTCTTCCCAATTCCCAAGTCATTTGCACATTTTAGGTTATTTGCAGTAGCAGCACCCCACTTTCCACTACCAAAAACTGTTTAGTTCCCTAGCTACTAAAACAAAAATCATGCAATGGGTTGGCTTAAAAAATGGGAATTTACTGGCTCACAGTTTTGAGGCCAGAAGTCCAAAATCAAAGCACCATCAAGGTGAGGCTTTCTCCCTGAAGACCCTTGGCCCTGGGCTCTTCCGTCATACCTGGTGCCTATGGCGGCCTCTCCCGGGTCTCTGGGTTCCGTGGCCTTTCGGCCCCTTTCCATCTTTCTCTCTCTCTAGGGCTGTCCCTGTGAGGCCTTCAGCAACAGGGTTAAGGCCTATCCTGATTCAGCTGGGCACACCTTCGCTGGAGTCATCACATCAGAAGATCCCACTTAGGAGGTCACACCCACAGGAGGGATTAAGTTTAACAATATGGTTTCTGGGGTCCACGAACAGCAACTGAAACATTCTGGATTCCTTATGACTTTGAGATGGGTGGAAAGGGGTGGGGAGTTGGAGCTGGGGGTGGTCTGGAGACAGACTCTTTGTGTGGAGGGGAGAAATGCCACACAGCTGTCTTCTTCTGGGTGTTTGATTAACTGAGGGCTGTGGCTTACAGGTCAGAGACCAATAGGGGGCCCTCAAAGGCAGGTAAGAGGTGAGGGAACAGGGAGGCAGGGCCAGGGGAGTGGTTCCCGGGGATGCTCAGACCAGGCGGGTCTCTATGCTCACCACCCCACATCCCAGGGAGGGTCCTGAGCTGTGCCGGAGGCCTGCGGCCCAGATCCCCCGCCCAGCCCAGATCTGGTCATTTGGGGCAGCAATTACAGCCAGAAGAGCCCAGGGATGCCCAGAGCAAGTTCACTTCCAATAAAGTCTCAGGGAAGGAGGGAGCAGCATGTCAACGGGCCAGGGGCATAGGCTCTGGACATCTGCTTGGCTGGCAGTGGCCATCAGAGCTCCTGGCACCTGGGCTGAGCTCCTGGCATCTGGGTTGAGCACCTGGCACCTGGACTGAGCTCCTGGCATCTAGGCTGAGCTCCTGGCATCTGGGCTTCCCCATTTGTAAAGCAGGATAATAACGAGCTGGAACCAAAACATGCCTGTAAGGCAGGAGCTCTGGCCTGGGCAAAGGCCCTCAGTTAAGGCTCTGCTGTTATTCTCCAGAATAGCCTGCGGTCTCCCTTCACTGCCCAGGCCACTGCCCAAGGCCCAGGGGAGGGGGCTCAGACCTTCCCACAAACCGTGCATCACCTGCAGGCTATACCCACACCCGATGAGGTGAGACAGAGACATGGGGTCACAGAGGCCAGAGGACTCAGAGTAACTCAGCCATTGGCCACGTGCCCCGGCGGGCTGGAGGCGGAAAAAAAGCTCAGATGCCTGGGAGATTGTCGGTGACTGGGGAGGAAGGGCTTTGGCTGCTGTCTGTGGGTCATTCCATGTCCTCTCCCCGCCCTCCTCTCACCCTTGACAGCCCTGCAGCCCAAAACGCTCATCTCCCACCCTACTGAGTTCCCAAACTCGGTGGACAGGGGGTGGGCAGTGACCAGGTCTGGTGACCAGAGCATGTTGTCCAGGCACCAGGGCTTTTGACGACAACTCAGGTTGTCCTTGAGGCAAGTTGTTTTCAGAATACATTGTTAAATGAATAAAATCATGTCATACTCACAGGAGTCCCATTCCCTCCATTCCCTTCACAGTGCCCCATGTGCCCAGGCCCTCGCCACTTCATTGTCTTCTGCTCTTCCGTGTGTATTCTTGCATATACAAGCATGTACATGTGTGTGCAATTGTGTGTGTGTGTGTATATTTTGCTTTTGTTGCACAGTCGTAGCACTATCATGGCCTAATCAGGGATCATTTAAGGATTAAAGCAAATTTTTTCATTCTAACACAGTGAATAATTTCCAGAGAGGAGCTTCTGAACAGTAGAATGCTAATCAATAAATATACCAATTTTCTAGTCACCATTTTTAACAAGCATATAATAACTTATTCAGATATTCATCATTATATGCTAAAACTACGGAGCAAATGAGTGATGGTGAACAAGATATTCACAGTTCCCAACAGTCACCCACAGACTGATTAATAATTACAGAGGGGAAAGGTTCCGTTGCCATGGAGACGTCAGGGCACCCCACTGTACCCCAGCAACCAAAGTTACCTCCAGTAAGAGGGCAAACTGATGGCTTGTGCTGCCGATTTGTTGCCCCAAAAAGGATATAGCATCACCCACGAGTGATAGCCCTGCCGAAAACCTTCCCCTAGAATCTCATCCTTAGCACTGCAGCCCAGCAAGGAGCAGGCAGCACAATTCCCGGGACTCAGGAAGTGGGATGCAGCTGCATTCCTGACCACCAGGGAGAGAAACCTCACAGGAGACTGGGAGCAGGGCTGGCAATCAGAAGGAAGTTCTCTCAGTAACGGAGCCAAATTACCCCTAAGCCAAATCCTGCTCTATCCTGTCTAATGGAGCGTAAAATGAAAAGGAAGCTTTGAAGGGCTCAAATTGTTCACAAGTAATCAACCTATATCCTACAATAGATCCCCAAAGTTAAAAAGCAAGCACTAAACCACATAAAGTTCCAAATGCACGCAAATCTGACAAAAAATGACTGTGAGTGCAAAAGAAGCAGGACAATACGAACATAACGCGGAGAAAAAACAATCACTAGAAGTGGACCCAGAACTGGCCTTGATGCTGGAATGAGCAAACAGGGACCTTAGGCAGCCGTTAGGACTGTATTTCAAATGCTCCAGAGACTCAGAAGAGCATAAGGGTGTTAAGGAGAGACATGGAAGATATTTGCCATTTATTTATTCATTTCTTCTTAGGGGACAAACAATTAAATTGTTCTGAAAATATCAGGAACTATGAAAAACACACTGACTATTTGGCCATAGTAAAAGTAAAATACAAATAACATTTGAAAATCATGTTTAACCTTTGAGAAACATGTCTTAAAATACACCAAAGTTTAACACTCTCCTCTCTAGAGCAAAACAATGAACTAAATCACAAAACTGGGGTTATTTTCTTTTAACTGACATAATTTTTTAAAGTAAAAAACTAAAATGAGAAAAAAAAAAGTACTCAATTCTCCCCCCTGGAATCTCATCATCTATAAAATAACCTGCTCAAATGTCAGTGAAAATAAATGGTTTATAAACCTGAAAACCTTTCAGGTTTTCTTCCTTTCACTGAATTAATTCAGATCCCAACAGAAGGTTGTATTGAATAGTTGGGGGAGAATAGCTTGGGACACACCCCGGTTTTTGTCTTACCAAAGACAAATAAATACAAAAGGTATTGAACATACCCCATAAAATTAGACTATTTCTATTGAGAGCAGTCAAGGGACTCAGCGCCCCAGCTGTATATTCCGGAGGCATGTAGCCAATTTGCTTCCAGAATCTCTTTGTCTTGCACTATTGAAATAAAAGTATCTTTGTTTTGGAACAAGTCTGCTGAAAAAGACCCCCAAATGCTGCCCTTTCTGTTTTCCCAAATGACACTAATCATGCTCTTGTAATTCTCTCAAGAGGAATGCAACCCCAGGAAGAGTGAACCTTCTAAAAACTAAAGACATGTTAAGGAAGTTCCCGGCTGTCCTTAGCAAGCTCCTATTTTCTCCCACCCACCCCCACCCACATCCCCCCCCCCCATCCCCCACCCACATCCCCCACTCACATCCCCCACTCCCACCAAATCCTTCTAGTCTGGTTTACAAAAGCAGGGCCACTGGCTAAGAGGATAAAAACATATTCTCTGATCACTGGCCATTTAACCTAGCCGTTTGTGTAGGAAGCCTTAACATTTACAGCACATTCTAGCATTTCAAAATTTAAGAATAAATCCTCTCCAAAAACTGATTTCACAGTCCCTGCACATGTTCTCTAACTGGTCGGTCATTATGCAGCCCTCTTGGGTCTCTGTCCCTCACCGCCTTCTGTAATCTCGATGCTCTGGAGGAACTCATTTTCAAGTTCAGGGACCCCCTGCAGGGAAGCCACTTGGCATGTCACCGTGAGCTGACAGGTTGTAGGTATGAGGACCTCCTGTTTCACAGGAATCTACAATGCATCAGCTAAAGCCCACAGAGCTCTTCCTTTTCTCTCAAAGACAAACTCTCCCCTGAGTAAAAGATTTCGGGGAAGGGTTCCTCACCCAGCCACAGACTACTATTGCGAAAAGGAGAGGTCCTACTGAGCTGGTCTCGCAGTTCTTCCAGGTGGTCTTCATTTCTAGTAAGCCTTGACAATTGCTGCTTTACTGCTTCCTTCTCCAGCTAGCGTGCCCAGGGAAACGTTTCAAGGGCTCCTCTAGTAATGCAATTTTTCTGGTCATCTCAAATCTAGAAGTCCTGGCATTTTAACGCTGGCCTACAGAGCAATGTTTGAGAGAGAATGGCTGAAAATTTCCCAACACAGATGAAAGTTGCTTTATAAACCCTAATGGGATAAATAAAAAGAAATCCACAGCCTGCCACATAAGCTGTCAGTCTTGTTGCTGCCCCTTTGAACTTAATATGTCCCCACCTTACCCCCACTGCCCATAAATGGTGAGTTCTCCAAATGCTCTTAGAATCAGATTTGCCATCTTGCTTGTTCTCTCATGAGTGGGTTGAATAATCTTTGCTGTGTGCCTATTTTATATTTGCATGAGTCATGTTTTTAACTTTTGATAGTTACATTTTAAATATTTATAAGCAAAAAAAGAAAATATGAAACAAAAAATATGTAATATTCTTGTATGAACAGGTCTTTAATAAAGGTAACTTTTTTGTAGCATTATTCAGAACTTCATCTCCAGGTTTGTGATAGCAGCAGCTCTCTGAGAAAACAGCAATGTGCTGCAACATCGATGTTAGGATTTTCTCTTTTTTACGAGGTCAGACTTGTCACGGAGCTAACCACTGCACCCACAGAACAGATGACAAAACTTGGGTTTCCAGATACAAAGACACTACATTAAATATATATTACCATTTGTTTCAGGCAGGTCTGTGCAGCCCAAAGTTTTGGATGTCACCATCATTTACCAATCTTACAAATGCATGACAAATGTCGGTGAAATCTGTTGATGCATCAATCTAGATAGAGAAGTTGTTCTTTTTAGTTAATTATGCTAAACCTCTTCTGCATCATGCGACTTACCATCTATTAAGTCAACTTATTGAACTGAGAATCAAGACTTTTTACTTTTTTGTACTGCATCTTGCCCTAGCATTTTAACGTTGACATTATTAACTATGTAAATTTTTCTTTTTTCCAAGTTCTGCTGCTAAATACCTTGCTTCCTAAACCTTTCCAATGAATGTGACTTTTTAAACGAAACTTGATTCTCTTTTGACATCCCAATAGCCATTTAAAATATTCAACATCTTTACTTGTCAAATGTCTGTGATGCATAGTTACAATTGTTAGATTTGTAAGTGCATGCCACAGATGATGCACAATGAAATAGAACAGCTTGGAGTACATGTACACACACATACACACACACACACACACACAAAACCCTAGATAAGCAGCTTTCACTGTGAAGACAGACTTTCCTTGCATACCTGATGCACTAGCACACTGAAGTAACTCAGAACGTTGTAATTCTTCCTTACTCACCGTATCAGAAATGTCCATAGACCTGGGCCTAGAATGATCCCTCTTCTCCTGTGCCTTCAAATAGCACAGCACTGGACCGTTGCATTTGTTTGTAGCAAGCAAGCATTAATAAAATTTTTTAAATGGGCGTAATTAAGGAAATTCACCCAAAATACAAAAACTTCACAAAACAATTCATTTCTACCCTGTACGAGCCACGTTTTGAAAGATTTACAACCAAATGGTAGGAACATCTGTGAGTGGTAGCATGCAAAAATTCCTTCCTCAAAATTAGGCCTGAGTCACCCCCAAGAGAGCCTCTTCTGTTGCTCAGATGTGGCCTCTCTCTCCAGCCAACAGGCAAGCAAACTCACCACCCTCCCCTGTCTATGTGGGACATGACTCCCAGGAGTGTGGACCTTCCTGGCAACGTGGGACAGAGATCCTAGAATGAGCTGAGACTCAGCATCAAGGGATTGAGAAAAACCCTAGAATGAGCTGAGACTCAACATCAAGGGATTGAGCAAACCTTCTCCACCAAAAGGGGGAAGAGTGAAATGAGACAAAGTGGCAATGGCTGAGAGATTCCAAACAGAGTCCAGAGGTTATCATGGAGTTTATTCTTACACATTAAGTAGATATCACCTTGTTATTCAAGATGTAATGGAGAGGCTGGAGGGAACTGCCTGAAAATGCAGAGCTGTGTTCCAGTAGCCAGGTTTCTTGATGATGATTGAATAATAATATAGCTTTCACAATGAGACTGTGTGATTGTGAAAACCTTGTGTCTGATGCTCCTTTGATCTACCTTATCAACAGACGAGTAGAACATATGTAATAAAAATAAGTAATGGGGGGAACAAATGTTAAAATAAATTTAGTTTGAAATGCTAGTGATCAATGAAAGGGAAGGGTAAGGAGTATGGTATGTATAATTCTTTTTTTTCTGTTTTCGTTTTATTTTTCTGTTTTCTTTTTATTTCTTTTTCTGAATTGATGCAAATGTTCTAAGAAATGATCATGAAGATGAATATGCAACTATATGATGATATTGTGAACTACTGATCATATTTGTAGAACGGAATGATCATATGTTAAGAATGTTTCTGTTCGTTTGTTAATTTTTTATTAATAAATAAAAAAAGAAATAAAAAGGGCAAACAAATAAATAAATAATACGGGGAACACATGTTAAAATAAATTTAGTTTGAAATGCTAGTGATCAATGAAAGGGAGGGGTAAGGGGTATAGTATGTATAAATTTTTTTTTCTCTTTTCATTTTATTTCTTTTTCTGAATAGATGCAAATATTCCAAGAAGTGATTATGATGATGAATATGCAACTATGCGATGATATTGTGAATTACTGATTATATATGTAGAATGGAATGATCAAAACGGGAATGTTTGCATTTGCTTTGTGTTTTTTTGGTATTTAAAAACATTTTTAAAAATTTTTAAATTCCTTCCTCAGAATGCAAATTTCCCTCTCATTTCTTCCCTCACACAGCACTTGCTCCCAGAAGTCGATGGGCAGTGCCTGGGGACAGCTGCGGAGGTGATGAGGGATAGACCAGCAATCTTTCCCCTCCCCTCTGCCCCCTCATGAATGCAGTGTCCACGGATAACCACAGCTCCCCCCGCCCCCTCCCCACGCATGCACGTGAGCCTTCCCCACGCTGCCCCCCAGGGCTGAAAGGTCACCAACTAAATTGCCAACGGAGCTGCTCGGTCACAGTTCACGGCTTACGAGTGCAGCACACAAAACTCACAAGCAGTATTCTCAGTCATGATTTCATGCAGAAACCCAGCTGTGAAGCTCACTTTCAGCACCAGCTTTTTTTTTTTTTTTTTCCTCTAAGAGGTCATTTTCGTTTGACTTGGATTTTTCTGCGACTTGACTCCGAAGTTTAGGCTTAGCCCCTCCCTCGTTCACCAGCTGTGCGGCAGGCTTTGGTCCTGTCCTCCCTGCCTCTTCGCTGTTCTCTGGTGCCACCTGCTGGTTACTTTTTCCTTCTACTGCATCAATCTGATTGGATGTGTCACCAGAGTCCAGTTTAGCTCCTTTCCCGTTTCCTGCATGCACAGTCGGCTTTGGGTGAAGTTGTGACAGGTCCTTAGCACGCTTTGCCGCTTCCTGGAAATTGCATTTTCTGAACACCATGTAATCTCTCACAACACTCAGGTCACACACAGTTTGTGATTTCTACTGCCACTGTGTTTTGTGGGTCATAAGATCCATTTTATTTTCCGAATTGAGGCTGCCAGCTATTCCTGCCAATTCTTTGGTAGCTCCTTCTCTATGCACGTGGCTGTTATTTTCAGACTTATATACTATCTGAAATGTCCCTTTAATTGGAGTGGTAAGCCAGGGTTCCAAAAATATTTCTACCTATGTTTTCATATCCTCTGAGAAAGCCTTGTACCTGTTGTAGAATAGCCTGGGGCTGCTTCTCCTTGGTTTTGTACGTATCCTGGAGACATATTCCATTTCTCAGGGTCATGTGTCCTGATGAAGACAATATTGCCTGCTCCACTCTCCACTGACTGGACCTTTCTCAGCCTTATCTCTGCAGATGCCTTATGGTCACCAACTTCTTTCTTCAAGGCAGCCTCCACTCCACCGTCTTCACCCTTCTCTGTGAATGCTTCCGGTCCAAACGTTGCTACCAAACCCACTGGCAACCCATGAGCCTGTCTCCCAGCTCTTGCTGGCATTATGCACCGCAGCTCACCACCGGGCAGAGGAGCTGCTGTATGGCCTGGCAATGACGCGCCCACTGAGGCATGCGAGAAGCGTGTTTCTTCACAGCCCCATGTCCTGACTTCTACTGGCACCAGGAGATATTTTTAAAAGAACAAATCAAAATTCTGGAGATGAAAACCCAACACCCGAGGGAAAAAACACACAGATGGGATTAAGAACAGATTAGATGCTGCAAAAGGAGAGATTGCTGAACTTGAAGACATGGCAATAGAAACTATCCTAAGTGAGATATAGTGAGAAAAAATGAACAGAGCATCGATGAGCTGTGGGAAACTTCCAGAGGCCGTGCATCATGCATTTGTGTAACTGGAGAGAGAAGGAAACATAAAAACTATTTGGAGAAATAACAGCTGGAATGTTTCAAAATTTGAACAAAACCATAAAGCCCCCATAAAGGGGGAATGGTGAGAAAGAGGGAAAAATCAACTTCTCCATATGGAGAAGGCCTGATATTCTTGCAAGCAGTGAGGACAACAAAATCAATAGGCTGAACCCTCAACCTTCGTTTTTTGTTCATATGAAACATATCCCTGCAAAGGATAGGCTAAGCCTATTTAAAATTAGTCCTAAGAATCACTCTCAGAGAACTTCTTTTGTTGCTCAGATGTGGCCTCTCTCTCCCAGCCAATACAGCAAGCAAACTCACTGCCCTCCACCTGTCTATGTGGGACATGACTCCCAGGGGTGCAAACCTTCCTGGCAATGTGGGACAAAAATCCTAGAATGAACTGGGACTCAGCATCAAGAGCTTGAGAAAACCATCTCACCTGAAAGGGGGAAGAGAGAAATGAGACAAAATAAAGTGTCAATGGCTGAGAGATTTCAAACAGAATAGAGAGGTTATCCTGGAGGTTACTGTTATGCATTATATAGATAACGCCTTTTTAGTTTAAGGTGTATTAAAGAGGCTAGAAGGAAGTGCCTGAAACTGTTGAGCTATGTTCCAGTAGCCATGTTCCTTGAAGATGATTGTATAATGATAAAGCTTTCACAATGTGACTGTGTGATTGTGAAAACCTTGTGTCTGATGCTCCTTTTATCTACCTTGTCAACAGATGAGCAGAACATATGGAATAAAAATAATAGGGGGAGCAAATGTTAAAATAAATTGGGTAGAGGGAAATATTGATGGTCAATGAGAGGGAGGGGTAAGGGATATGATATGTATGAGTTTTTTCTTTTTTCTTTTTATTTCTTTTTCTGGAGTGATATAAATGTTCTGAGAAATTATTATGGTGATGAAGATACAACTATGTGATGATATTGTGAGCTACTGATTGCATACCAGGTATGGAATGTTCATACATAAAGAATGTGTTGTATGTGGATTGATTTAATTAATAAAAATTTTTTTTAAAAAAGTATAGGTCTGCAAGAATGAAAATTTACAAATTATGGTTATTTTAGAAGAAGAAAATTGTGCTCTGTAAGTTCACCATTTCTATGCCGTTTATAAAAATCTATACCTCCAAAAAAGACAAAAAAGAACCATAAAGCCACAGGTCCAAGAGGCTCAGTGAACCCTAAGCACAAAAAACAGGAATGAAACCACCCAAAGGCATGTCATAACTAAATTACTTACAATTAGTGATAAAAAAAAACCTTGAAAGTGATCAGACAAAAATGGCCCTTTATGTACAGAAGAACAAAGAAAAGAATGACTAGAGATTTCTTGTAGGAAACAATGCAAATCAGAAGACAGTGGAGCAATTATTTATCAACCTAGAATTCTATACCTAGCAAAAATATCATTCAAATAAAGACTTTCAGACAAGCAAAGCTGATGGGATTCAGCCACAGCATCTATCACAGCGAGAATTGTAAAGGAAATTCTCTAGGAAGAGACAAAATGGTGATGGTTGGACATCTGGATTGTCACGAAGAATGAAGAGCAAAAAAAATGGGGAGCATGAGTAAATATATAGCACATTTTCACATTTTAAAGTCCTTTAAAATGTTAAAAGTAAAAAATATAATAATACATACTACTGTCTTTGGAGTTTATTGTACATATGTAGAAATAAATCACAGTACAACAATAGCATGATTTTTCAACAGAAGGAAATGAATATATACTACTGCAAGCTTCTTATACTATGCGTGAAATGATATAATGATACTTTAAGGCAGATTGTGATAAATTAGTGATAGATACTGTATTAGTTTCCTAAAACTGCTGGAATGCAATACACCAGACACAGAAAAGCTTTGAAAAGGGGAATTTATTACATTGCAACTTTACAGTTCTAAGGCCAAAAATTGTCCAAATTAAGGTATCAAGAAGAAGTTACCTTCACTCAAGAAAGGCCGATGCTGTCCAGAACACCTCTGTCAGCTGGGATAGCATGTGGCTGGCATCTGCTGGTCCTTGTGCCTGGTTCTGTTACTTCCAGCCTCTGACACCTGTGGTTTCCTCTCTAAGTGCCTGT
>PVIY010026238.1:0-35659 GCA_004026745.1 Myrmecophaga tridactyla
CAGGGTAGCTGGAATGGCAGCATGGTACCTCAGGGCTCCAGCTCAAGTGCTCTAGCTATCAAGGTGGGTGCTGCATTATTTTTTGACATAGTCTTGGAAATCACTGTGTCTATTCTGGCCTAATCTGTGGGTTTTAGGTGAGTCAAAAACCAATCCAGTTTCAAGCAGAGAGGAATAAGCCTCTTCACGTGGGAGTGGCAAAGTTCTAGAGGAAAATGTGGAAAGGGAAGAATTGTTACAGGCATCTTTGGAAAATAAAATCTGCCTCTGAGACCTTGGTCAAATTACGCAACCTTCTGGGGCCATCTGAAAGCAGGTGCAATATACAGCATCTCATGGGATTTTGTTGTGATTTAAAGGAGTTAAGACTAGTTAAATGTTTAGAATGGTGTCTGGCACCCAGGATGTCATCCCGCAAATTTTAGCTATAATTAATAACTTCAAGTCTCAGCACAAATATCTCTTCAGTGAAGCTTCCCCACTATTCCCCCTGATTTTCACTCTCTCTTCACTTACTAAAGCTTTGAAGTTACTTCTTTTCTAACATTTTTTTCCCAATTTTATTGTAATTATAGGTTCACATGTCTAGATCCTCTAGTGTTCTGTGAACTTCTCAGGAACAGGAAGCAAAATACATGCTTAATAATTCAAGTTTGTTTATTGGAGGAATGACTCCAAAAATCCACAACAGCCACAATGGCAATGCAAATTAAGGAAGATGGTGAGAACAAGGTAGGACAACACAAAATAAAGGCGGGACATATGTAGATAAAAATGGCAGATTTCCAGTTAACTTTACTCTTCTATCAAAGCTTTAAAGCTACAATCACCTTAATAAAGGGGTTCAGGGATTTGCAGTTAAGACAAGGGAGCTTTAAGTGAGAAACCTGAACTCAATTTAGCCTAGAGAGTTGATCAAATTTGTTGTATTAGACAAACTCACATTTTAACTAGCTTTCAAGTCTATCACTGTAATTTATCATTTGGAGTGTCTATAATTAAAAAAATTGCTTAAAGAAAACTGCATTCGAGAGTGAGCATAACCTTTCAACATGTAAATCAAGTAAATTCACAGTATTCGACCTCTTTTAGAAAAGGAACCAATTTTGAATTCATGCTACAAAAATCCCCCTACTTGAGTATATATAACCTAAAAACTCTAGCAACAAGAAAAACTGGCAAAGCAACAAAAGAAAAAATAGGTAAATGAGACTCCATCAAAATTTAAAAACTTCTATTCATTAAATGACTTCATCATGAAAGTAAAAGGACAACCACAGAATGGGAGAACATATTTGGAAAACACATATCTGAAAAGGGTTTAACATCCAGAATATATAAAGAAATCCTTCAACTTAACAGCAAAAAGATAACAACCTAATAAAAAAAATGGGCCAAAGTTGGGAATAGACATTTCTCCAAAGAAGATATGCAAAGGGTCAAAAAGCACATGAAAAGATGCTCCACATCATTAGCCATTAGGGAAATGCAAATCAAAATGACAAAGAGATACCATTTCATAACTAGCAGAATGACTACTATTAAAAAAATGGGAAATACCAAGTGTTGGAGAGGATATGGAGAAACAGGAACATTAGTTCATTTTTGGTGGGAATGTCAAATGGTGCAGCTTCTGTTGAAGACAGTTTGGCAGTTCCTCAGAGAGTTCTATATAGGATTACCATATGACATGGCAATCCCACTTCTGGATACATACCCCAAAGAATTGAAAGCAGAGACTCAAACAGAAATTTGCACACCAATGAACACAGCAACACTATTCACAATTGCTAAAACATGGAAGCAACACAAATGTCCACCAACATGTGAATGGTTAAACAAAATGTGATACAGTCATGCAATAAAGTATCTTCAGCTGAAAAAGGGATGAAGTTCTGAAACATGCAACAATATGGAAGGACCTTGACAATATTTTTTTTAATGAAATAAGCCAGACACAGAAGAACAAATGTTGTATAATCTCAGCAATACTAAATAAATACAAATAACAATTTCATAGAGTCAGAAACTAGAATATAGGTTTTAGGGGCCAGGAGTTGATG
This sequence comes from Myrmecophaga tridactyla, assembly GCA_004026745.1. Taxonomy (NCBI): domain Eukaryota; kingdom Metazoa; phylum Chordata; class Mammalia; order Pilosa; family Myrmecophagidae; genus Myrmecophaga; species Myrmecophaga tridactyla. The sequence continues at coordinate 2,064 of PVIY010026238.1, forward strand.
TAAAGAATGGTGAATTGATGCTTAATTGGTATAAAATTTCTGTTTGGGGAGATGGCAAAGTTATGGTAATGTTGGTGAATGGAATTAACAGCATTCAAAATTGTGTACTCAACTGTGGTTTGAAGGGGAGAATTTTAGGTTGTATACATATGTGACTAAAATAAAAATTAAAAAAACAACAACATAGGCCTGACAACACAAGCAGGGAATCCTAATGTAAACTATGGACTATAGTTAATAGTACAATTATACTAATTTTCTTTCAACAATTGTAACGAAGTTACCACACTATGGCAAGCTATTAATAATGGGGGGGGGGTTGTTATATGGGAACTCTGTATTTTCTGCAGATTTATCTATAAACATACAACTTCTCTAATTAATCAAAAGTATATTAAAAATAAGAAAGACTGCCAGCTCTTTTTACCAATGTGAAGGTGTGAATGTGCTGGTATCATAGAAGAGTCCTATTGCACCAAGAGAAATTATTTTTAAAAAATTCAGAATATATTAAAATTTTCAAAAAGCTATTAGTGAATCACACAGTCCCAGAGTTTTCATTTTTCTCTTCTTCCCTTTCCCACTGCATACCCTTATGCTCCCGACCCCAGAGATGCTTAAAAATGAATTTCGTAGTTGAACTCTAGGAATGTCAAATCTCAGAAACAACAAGACGAAGAGAACCCTAATTAGCTGTGATGAACGTTGATTATAGAGCACGGATATAACAATGATTACAATGGGAAAAAAAGGTGATTCATCGGTCCCACATATCAAATGTGGTTGAGTAATTAGAGAAATTTAATCACAGCAGGCAAGTGTGATGTATTTGTATTTGTACAATTTTGTTGATTCCCAGGCAGAACCATCCTCAGAAAATACAAAAAAAAGGAAAAGCATTCCTATTTTATAGGTTTTATCTCTAAATCTAACTCATGAAGGTCTTTTTATCCCTTGTTTTTTTTCCTATCTCCTCCCCAATTCTCTGCAGAAAACCCATTACTACCTTCTATAAAACTCTACTGTTGTAGCAGGCAGCCCTTATTTGCCCAAGCCATTTCCTCTCATAGCAGGCAGGCCCCTGTTTACTCAGGCCATTTCCCCTTTGAGAAGTCTCCCTTGCCCCAGGAACGTTTAAAACTGCATGTAGACAGGATAAGAAAAATTCCTGTAGAGACCCCCCCCCCCCCCTCTATACATCGGCACATAGCCAAGGGCTTCGCTTAAAACCCTGGAACAACCCCTGCTTAGGGCTCAGACTTTCAGAGGCTACTGGGCTGAGCCCGATGGCCACAGACAAATACAACTGCTTCCTGAAACTTCAGAGCCTCGACCCCATTTTGTTCTGTTTCTGTGTAATGTTCCTGGAGACTTTCAGCCTTGTTCCTGGTTTGGTGCAACACCATTACCTTAGTAGGATGTCCTTTTTCAGATTATCTCCAGCACATTAGGCTTAGCAGAAGCCACAGATATGTTTATAGGGGAGATTATCCCCGGTTTAATCTGAATGTTTGATTAAAAAGATATGGTCCCTCATTTGAGTTTCTGAAAGGGAATAGAAAACAAAGCTATTCCTAAAGGTGCTGCTATGGATGACACTAGTATTTCCCAGTTCTGTGACCTCAGGCAGAGCTTTGGAGGTTCATGAACAAATTCCCAAATCCAAGAAGTCCCTTGGTCTGCTGAACACCCACAGAAGATTCAGTAACCTGTTAGGAGGTCACAGGGCTCAGCTTGAACAAGAGACTGGCTTGCAGCTTTCTGTCTTTGACTTCCTGATTAAGTGATGGATGAGAAGAGGTCATTCAGGCAGTATAGACCACCACCACCAAAACACCTCACAGAGACCTTGACTAGTCCACCTAATTCCCAGCAAGAGATTTCTGCTTTGCACTGACTCATAAAGCTTCCTCCCCAAGCAAATCTTATATGTGTGTATGTATGTGTGAGCATGTGCTGCTGCTGTTCTATAATTAGGTGTTTTGCTGGAATTAGGAACAAACATGAAAAAGGTGTTCTTGCAATACATTTTAAAGGGTATCTGAGTTATCACTGGTGAAGTCGTACTAAACTCCATAATTTATCATTATGACAGAATATCTGTGTTTGCCCTGGAAACGCCACTTAAGAATAATAAAATAGAGAAATAACATGAATCATTAGAAGGTTATACACACACACACCCATGTGCATCTTATGCATTAAGATTTTGTGCAACTTATTTAAAATCTTTATATAATAATTTTTCTACACTCAACTGGGAACAATGCAAAATATATTCATCATATGATAATTTTGCTTAAGATATTCAGGATTCAATCATCCTGTAATTTAAGCTGCAGAAAAGTTTATTCTTAATGCAAAATGAATTTTAGTACAAGTATGTTGTGAAATGGGAAGAAAACTCCATTTTCACCAGCATGTGCTAAAGAACCTCAATCAAAACAGATTTCCGAATTCCTTTGTGTGGGCACATAGAAGATAAAGTAGATGCAATTCCCGTGCCCCTTCCTCCCCAAAACAACACACATAAACATCATCTGTATGATTGAACTTCTGTACCTGGGAGTTCAAATGCCTACTGGGACAAGGCAGACAACAGACATTTGTGAAATTGGCGCTGGATGCAAATCACCTGTATGAAAGTTGTGTTAGGCAAGGGTAAGATTACTGAGACGCAGGAAAGCAATCCTAATATTGTCAGATCTTCTGCTCTGTTGAGAAGATGTAAATTTGGACTTTCATATGAAAGCTCTCAATCTTTAAATATTCGCTTAATCTATAGTAGGCCAAACAAAGCATTCTTTGGACTGATTTGACCCACAGGCTAGTTGCCAGCTGCAAACTGTTCCGTACTCTGGCTCTTTCTGGATTATCAAGGGAAGGGTGAACCTGGGTGACAGTGCTGTGGCCAGAGGAGGGCAGCAGAAGATGAAAGAGCTGAACCAGCCAGACTAGAAACTGACTCCCAATAGATTCATGGGAGAATGAGCCCCAGGGCATGGGGGAACCTCAAGCTAAATTAATCCAACTCAATAACTTGGAGATCAGTGGACTACCAAAAGGCTGAGAGACTGCTTGGGGTGAGCAGTGACTTACTTAGAGGGAGGTGCCATGGAAGGAAATGGTCATAGAAGATATTGGTCAGAATAAATGTCCTCCCAGAATTGGTTCACCCAAGAGAAAGATGGAAGACTCCTCTTATCCCCAGTGCTTATGTACTCAGTTGCACCAACCAAATTTCAAATACTATATCAGAGTGAGGAACAAATTGCATTTCACGAATAGTACAGTGAATGAAAGAGCTCTTACGTTGCCTAATGCCAATGCGAATATCTTCAAGCCACCTGTCTTGACTTCGTAAAATCATAGATACTAGGTTAGGTCCCACAAAAGGGGCCTGATTGTCCATAAGTTTCTGTGAAACATTTAGCTATCACAGCACATGCATAGTTTTGTTAGCTGATAAATTCAGGGGGCAAATAAGGTTAATCATTTCAGAGTTGACATAAATTACCACGCGGCAACATGGCAAGTGGAATGTCTAAAAGAGTCTTCCCTAATAATCCACAACTATCCACTTTGCTGGTATCCCCTATATGTTTAAAGATGGGGATGAAAATGAAAAACCCTCAGTTTTATCTTCGTGTCTTTCAGTGCTCTCACGTTTGACTGAAGGCACTTGGTGTACACAAAAGAGAAATGTGCAAAGCCAACTAGAACACCTTTAGAGCCAACCCATTAAATGTGTAGAGCATCCTGTCAATAACTTGAAAGCTTTTCTCGAACCCAGAGTATCACAGCCTTGACAACCTGAGAGGCCTGGCGAGGACCACGTGGCGAGGGAGAATGCTGAGAAGCAGGTTGAACATGAGGTCAGCAGAAGGATGGATTGAGTGTAGTTACTTTACTCAACTTGGATGACAAGCAAGAGCATAAAACTGTAGCCAGCTCCAAGGTAAAAGAAAATGAGATGGTGTTTCTGAAAGAATTTGCTATTTAGAGAGTGAAGGAGAAGCAGATACCTGGATTGGAAATCAAGGTCAGGTTAATAAAAGCAGCAAATAGAAATTGTCAGTCTTCCTAAAATATAGCACCTAGATTTCAAAGCAAATTAAGGGTAAATTCTACTGCTCCCTTCTAAATCCTGAATGATATATGAAGAATCAGATTTCTTATGGCTTTCTCCCAGCTACCTTTATTTTTTCCCACAGTTCCAGAATATTACAGTTTTAAGAGTAAATGATATTCCAAGCACTGTTTGCATAAAGGATTCACGCTTGGGTTACTAATATCCTGGCAGGCTATTATGATCTAGATATTCCAAAAGGGAAAATGAAGCCCAGGGTAGTTATAGATTCACACACAGAGCCGGTAAGCAGAAAAGTCAGGATTAAAACCCGATAGTTCTTTAGACACAGTGTAATGGCATTTTAAACGCACTCAAACTTCTGTGCTGTGTATGTATATATTTTGGCAATGTTCACCCAACAGCTTGTTTTGTTTCTCATCTTTGTCAGCATCATTGTGATTTCTCTGATTCTGCTGTCCTTATATTGTGCTCCCATTCAGTCCGAGGCACCTAATGCAGTATCATTCACTGAACCTGCCACTGCTGAAAAAGAGTACAAAATATTAAGAGATTTGCGGGCTTGCTGATGCCCAAAAGTATAGGAGAGAGGCAAAGATGATAAGAACAGACAGAAAAAAGAAAAAAAGTTAACAGTTCTAAGGTCATAAAAATGTCCAAACTAAGGCATCCAGAGAAAGAGACCTTGACTCAAGAAAAGACTGAATGACGGCTGAGGTTTCTCTGTCAACTGGGAAGGCGCGTGGCAGGCATCTGAGGTCCTTGCTCCCAGTTCTTTGCTTTGTGCTTCTAATTTCAGGGCCTTTAAGCATCTGTGGATCTCACTTAGCTGTTCCAGGGCAAAACTCTGTGTTCTGACTTGCTTTAGCAACTCATGGAAAGCACATGGCAATGTCTGCTGACTCTGTCTTCTGTGTTTCCAAATGTCTGCATCTATGTTGGCTTTGAAACAACTACACTATGTTTCCCCTTTTAAAGGACTCCAGTAAACTAATTAAGGCCCACTTTGAATGAGTAGGTTCTCATTTTCATCTCATCAAAAGCTCACACCCACAATTGGGTATGTTACATCACCATGGAAGTGATCTAATCAAAAGGTTTTCACCCTAAATGACAGGTCTGGCCCCACAAAGATTGGATCAGAATTAAAACGTGCCTTTTCTGGGGTACTAAATAGTCTCAAACCAGCACACCTATGATAAGAATTAATTTCCATTTATTGTATTCATATGTATTTAAATGTGCATCAGGGAGAATAAGCAATTTGGTAAATGGATTTTTTGTGTTCAAATAACAATTCTGGTTTGTAATAAATTTGTATTTTTCAGAAATTACATTTTCCACAACTAGAAAAGAATGGAAAAATACATTTTCTGAACTGTTTATGAGCTAACTTATATTTTGACTTTTGAAATAGACAAAAATTTCTGTTAAGAGTTAAGGGCCAGGATAAAAGGAAAAATATACTCTGTGCTTTGCTCAGGTTCTTTAAGGACCAGGATCTCTCGAAAACATAACCAGCTAGGATTTGGTATATTTCAGATCCAAATTTAAATAATTTTTGATTGGAAGGGATAAAAAAAACAAGAGAAATGTGGCCTAAAACAAACCTGTAGTCATACACACAAACAACATAGGTATGGCATGCTAAAGATTGGAGAAGAGACTTGCTTTTCTGAAGCTCAGAAAGTGAGAAGTGCCTCTCACCTTTACCTGCAGTCTCATATCCCAAATGACAGAGCTGCTATTGATCACACTCCTGTCTGGCGCCCAAAAGCTAAAATCCAAGTAATTACTGCTGGTAGTTGAAGATTTCTGTTTGGGCAAAATGAAGAAGCTAGATGAGATCATTATCTCACAACTTACTGTTCTTTAAACTGCTGGTCAACCTGTAGGTCTTTGAAACTAAGCATTTAATTGCAGAGAAACTCTTGTTATAAAATTCAACTACTGCTATGTAGGCAAATTAGTCCACATTTGCATATAGACTGCAAGTGTCCTTCCCTTCAATCTCCACCCCCCATCCCTACCAGTCATTGATACTGTGAATTCCCTCCCTGCTGGGAATTTTACAGCTATTGCTATGAAACTTGACTCATGAAAATATTAATGAACTATTTTCCCTGTTCCTCTTCTTCCAGTTCCTGTAGGTAAATAAGAATTGGCTCAGTCTTACATTTAGATCTCTGCCACTTTACCTCTTTTTTTGGCCCTTGTAAAATATCTGTTGCTCGGGATATTGGGCTCATTCACAAAACTCATCATCGGGAAACTAAATTGTTTGCTTAATTCCAAAGTACAAAATATGTATACATATTTAATAGAGGACTGTCCAGGCTTCTCAACCTGAAGATTATTTGGGGGATTAAATTTTTAGGATCTCTAGTCTCCATAATTTATTCCCTCCTCAAAGCCATGAATTTAACTGTTGACATATGCTTATTTTCACTGTGTATTGCTCTTATACTGAACTGCTCAAGGCTTTAAAAAATTAGAAATATTTCTTCTCCTTCTGGCTTTTTCTCATTTCTCTCCTTTTGTTTCATACCCTGTGTCTCATTCCTTATACCCACTGCATCTCTTTACATCTTCAGAAACTTCCTCTTCAAATTCCCTTCAAATTGGCTGTTGTTTTCATCATTTTTGAAGAATGCATTCTCAAAGTGATGAAAAACCTCCTTATTGTGGGTCCAATGGCCTTTTCTCCACGCAATTCCCCTTAAGACATATCAGATAAGAAAGGAATCTCCTGAGTTGACATCAGATTCTCTAGGTGATAAAACACTGTCTCTTTGTCTCCTTCTTTTCAATCTGATAATGTCCATTTTAGCCTTGGTTTCCAGACTAATTGTTCTTAAGAAGCATTTGTATTTCATCAGTCTTTTGCTCTGATATAGCCAATTGCTCCCTCTCAAACTTAGACTCCGTTTGCTCGCCTTACAAGGTCCTCCTTCAGTTCGTAGACAGAAGTCACTTGTGGAAGCCAAGTTTAAGCAAGAATAACTTGGCTATATCATTATACAATCATCTTCAAGAATCAAGGCTACTGGAACACAGCTCAACAGTTTCAGGTACTTCCCTCTAGCCACTCCAATACACCATAAACTGAAAAGGGGATATTTTTTTACAATGTGACTGTGTGATTGTGAAAACCTTGTATCTGATGCTCCTATTATCTAGGGTATGGAAAGATGAGTAAAAAAATGGATAAAAAATAAACAAATAGTAGGGGGGAGAAAGATTAAAATAAATCGAGTAGATTGAAATACTAGTAGTAAATGAGAGGAAGGGGTAAGAGTTGTGGGATATATGATTTTTTTCTTTATTTCTTTTGCTTGAGTAATGCAAATGTTCAAAAAATGATCATAGTGATGAATATACAACTATGTGATGAGCCATTGATTGTACATCATGTATGGAATGTTTCTCTGCCAAGAATGCTTGTGTGTTTGCATGTTAAGTTTTACAATAAAAATACTAAAATTTTCAAAAAAGAATTGCTTGGCAACTTGCAAACCTCAGCCATTCCCCATGAAGAACTAAAATTTACACGAGATATGAGAGGAGATAATATTCCTTATACAATTTTGATTGTATTCATACTTAATTTTAAACTTCAGGTTATCAGACATTGAACTTCAGTCCTTTTAAGAGAAAATAAATTAGTTGAAGGGAAAAACAAAGGCTTGTAGGAGCTGAGCAGTTCATAATCCCACTCCGATAAAGCTATTTATTACAGTTTTCCCCAATCTCCTTATTTTTCAGAATGCATTGATGACTAAAAGTGATCAGATGCAAAGCTCAAACCTACTCATACAGAAGTCTACAGTTATCACATATAACACAGGGAAATGATTACCGTTATGAACTCAATTTATTTAATTCTTCCTTAGTTTCATGTTAATATTTCTTTCTTGAAGCCTAATCCACACAGAATTTCATTACCACTACCATTCAGGTGTGAAAACTCTTTCTAAAACAATACAAAGGAAAATCTTTTATAAAAATGGATCTTTCGTTTTATAGACAAAAGAAACTGTAAAAAAGAAGATTAAATCTTCATCAGTTGAACTCATGAGGCAAATGCATAGGGAAATAACATTATTCACCATTTAAATTGTCTAATTAGTCTTGGGAGTTTTTTTAGTCATCCAAGGTAAAGGGATTCTATAGCCAGGTATGAGGATGCTAAATTTCTAAATAGTAGATTTAAGTAAATCCTCCATTGAAGGAGATAAATCTCTTCTGTGCTGAGGAAGTTCTATTAAGATACCATCTGAAAGATCTATCGAGCCCTGAAGTGAAATACATACATTTTTAAAAGGATAAACACAGGGAAAATGTCTGATATGCTTTAGTGTGAATATACCCACCCAAATGTTCAAGAGCTCCCTGATTTATCCTCAAGTAATAACCTTGACTCTTTTAACAATTATACGGTGGTCAAATGAGAACATATACACAGTTTCAATGCAAGCTATCTGCCTAGTAGACTTCCTTTTGAGAGTAAAACATTCTGAAAGCATCATTTACTTTTGCAAACAGCATATGCTCACCATGTGGCGCCATTCTTGTTAACACCAAAGTAGCAATTTGAGTTTAACAGCTTGGGAGCTCTGTTTATAATAATAATAGTATGTGATGTCAAGTCCTCAGCGTCTCAGATGTCAGAGGTGATCATGAACATAAATGCAAATTCCCCAAATCTGCTCTGCTGGGAAAATAATTCTTGTCAAGGCCAACGAAGCTGGCAGAAATACAAATTCTTGGTCTCCAGCTTCTAATAAGCCCAAGACTTGTCTTTCCAATTTCACTACTTCACCTTCATCTGGTTCTAATGTATTTTCAGGTCTGGTGAATTAGTTCCCCTTGGGGGAACATTTTGTTTTCTCAAGAGCTTGAGATTTTCAATGAAGTGTCAATGATCTAATACAAATTGTTGAAAGTTTTATATTGTAACTGTTCTCTTCTTTTTATATGAGCCAACTGTTTACTTTTTGAGTAACTTCAAACCTTCTAGCATTTCAGAATAATGTTTAAAACATGCCATTATTAAGAAACTTTAAGGTTACAGCTGTGAAAACAGACCTGTGTCATTATAATCAGTGAAAAAGTTCCTTAAGTGGAATTTCAGAATATAAAGGGAGCCCATGCAGAGAATTGGCAGGGCTGAAACCAAAGAGAGAAATGAGAGAAAGAAAGAAGGGAGGGGAAATTCATCAAGCAAAAATGGGCGGAGGGGTGGGGGGCTCTATTCTCAATAGCCCATTTAACAATATAAAAATGGTTCAGTATTTGAATAGAAAGCTTCTTTTGTTGGAGGTAGGGTGTAGTTTCTGCATTGCTTTGCATAATCACTTTTTATGTTACATTTATTAGAGCAGGTATTCTTTAATATTTTAGATGGTTATTTACCTATCTGCTTTTCCTACAGACTGTGAGCTCTTCAAGTGTCAGAACTGTGATGTACATGTTTTACAAATCCAGTACCCAGTACCCAAGCAGATATTCGATAGGTTGTGGTTGAATAAATTCTGGAAGCTAGAAATAGTATGGGAAATACCGTCTTGGTCAGACTAAGAAGCAGAGGTAGGAAACTATTGGGATGAGAAATACATTATTCCTTATTAGTGTTGCATTCATGGAAAAATGGTTAAATATACATTAGCATGCCATTGTAAGACAACCACAAGAAATAAACAAATTCTGCAACATTCTTTGGAGAACTCTCTTCTCTCAGGATAGTCTGTGGCCCAACCATTTGTGCTGTTCCTTTAAGGCGCTAAATTCCCTGGGTTGTAGAAGCAGGGAAGGCAGAATGGTGTATTATTAGTCATGTGGTTTTGTTTTGTAGAATGGGTGTCTTGATAGGCGAGGATTATAAAAGACTCAAAGGTCCCTTTGAAAGAGTAGCTCAGATAAGCCTAAACTGGGTAAAGAAGAGAAGGAGTTGAGGGACTTGGAAAGTGGTGTCCAAACTCAGCTGGGCCCCAGACAATGCCCCTCAAGTCCCTTTACTTCTCCTGACTTGTCAAATGTCCCAGTCCTCTCAATGTTGGTAAGGAATCTTCAACTCTCTCCTTAAGGTCTATAAACAATGTCATCCCCATTTATCTTCTATCTCTTCCTTTCTAAAAACATGCATACCCCGAGTCTGTTCTCTTTAAAGCATGGTCATTTAATTTTCATCTCTTTTCTATTTAATCTTTATCTCCACTTTCATACCAACCCTTCCCTTATTAACTCTGCAGTGTAACTTTCAGTGCCAACACTTCCACCAATGACACTCTTACAAAGGTGGCCAGTGACTTCATAATTGTCAAATCCATATTTTTCATCCTTATTGCACTGAATTTCTCATTTTCTCCATTGCATTTAACATTTTTAATTCCTCCTTCCATCAATGTACAAAATAGCTGACAATGATAGGCTATTCATGAGGATTAATACAAGTGCTTAGACACTCGCACATAGTACAGGCTCTAAAAATGTTTGCTATAACTATTACATTATATTTTCATTAGTTCCTTTGTGATTCCTCTTTGTGTGTTCATTCATTAAATGCTGGTGTCCCTAATCCAGTGTCCTGCTCAACCACACACTCTTACTGGTAATCTTACCAGTCTTTTGATTTTTAACAGCTATTGTGTTATAACCCCCTAATCTCTATCTCCAGCCCAATCCTCTATTAAAACTTTATATGGGGCCACGGTGGCTCAGAGGGCAAGAACGCTTGCCTGCCATGCCAGAGGACCTGGGTTCGATTCCCGGTGCCTGCCCATGTAAAATTAAAACAAACAAACAAACAAACAAAACTTTATATGTATATACCTACCTTCCTAATGAAGATTCCCATCTAAAATTCCAAATGTCTCCTGGGAGACAAAATCACCCCTGCTGAGAATCACTGGTTTACTAACATATGGTTATTAATGCCTGTGGTGATTTGAAGCTGTATGTACCCTAGAAAAAACTTCTTCTTAAATCTAATCCACTCCTGTAGGTAGGTGTGGACCCATTGTACGCAGGACTTTTGATGGGGCTACTACAGTTAAAGCATGACCCACTGCAATCTGAACAGGTTTTCTTTCTCTTACTAGAGTCCTTTATAAATGGAATGAACACAAAGAGAGAAAGAAAGCCACAGAAGCAAGCAGCTAGAAGAAACAAAACATGTAAGAGAAAAGAGAGACCAGCTGACACCACTATGTGCCTTGCCATGTGGCAGAGGAGCCAAGGGTAGCCAATAGCCAGTGCTTGGGAAGAAAGTATAGCCTTGATGGTGCCTTGGTTTGGACAATTTCTCGGCCTGAAATTGCAAGCAAATGAGTTCCCATTGTTTAAGCCAACCCATTTCATGGTTTCTGTTTTAAGCAGCTTAGGAAATTAAAATAGTCTTTCCTCAGATGACTATAAGTGTTTTAAGAGCTAGAATAATGTCTTATTCAGCCCTATGTCCCCCCAGACATAGCACAGAGCCCTCACCCCCAAATGAAGCCACACATCCAACTCTACAATTCTCAATTTAGAAGAGCTTACTTTAAAGGATGTGATGGTTAAGTTCATGTATCAACTCAGCCAGGTGATAGTACCCAGTTGTTTAGCCAAGGAAGAACTGGCCTAACTGTTACTGCAAGGACATTTTGTGGACTTAAGTCATCAGTCATTCGATTGCATCTATGGCTGATTAGTCTATGATCAACTAAGGGGAGTGTCTTCTCCAATGACAGAATCCAATCTGTTGGATTTAATCCAATCAGTTGAAGACTTTTAAGGGAGAAGCAACAACTGCTTCAGCAAGCAGAAGAGGGAACTTTTCATCTCTATTTCAGACAGCCCACCTCTCCTGGCAAATTCATTACAGACTTTCATCTTTGTTGCCAGCTTGTGGCCTGCCCTATGGAAATTGGAGTCATGCATCCCCACAGTTGGTAACACACTTTTATAGTATAGTTATATATATTTACATATTTACAGACATCTCCTATTGGTTCTGCTTCTCTAGGGAAACCCGAATAACACAATGTGAGATCATATTTCTATCCAACCTACCCCTCCCTGACAGATACAAAACAGCCCCTGTATGGACTTAAATTTAGTCCTAACCTTTTTTTAAAAGGGAAGAATCTAGAATGCTTAACTAATGAGAAAAATACATGTCAAGTAGATGGTGACTAAACATTTTAGATAAGAATATACTTTTTTTTTTTTTTTTTGCATGGGCAGGCACCGGGAAATGAACATGGGTTTCCAGCATGGCATGCGAGAACTTTGCCACTGAGGTCACCACTGCCCATCTAATAAGAAATGAGATCAAACTTCAGAAAAGTTTGAATAATAATATACTCTATTAAAAGAATGATTTTCAGGTTTACTGTTGTTCTTTTTTTATAGCCCAAAGGAAAAAAAATCCCCCCAAACAGGAACTCCTAAACTTTCACAGCAGCCTATGTGCAAGAGTTGAAAAAAAAGGAATGAAGTGCTGGAGCTGCTATGTCTAAAACCATCACATCTATGGCTCCATGTCAATTTATAATGGCAAATATGCCACAGAAACAAATTTTTCTTGGGAATTTTCACAGCAATAAATATCACAGTCTGGTGGCAGTAGATGGAGTTATGGATCCCACCCCCACAAGTTTTAGTCCTAATTTGGGGAGTGTGACATGTACAATGCACATTAGCTGAGACCTTGAAATCCTGTCATGCTTCACAAGCAGACCACATTGGCTGAACTGCAGAACATGTTTGCTGCAACATAGTAAGTTGTCACCCTAAGCCATGCTCCCAGCTGATCGTGAGGGACAAATAGTCTAGCTAAAATCAGACCTTCCAACCAAGGTGATAGAGAACAGTGGCAATAGTGATCAATCTTAAAACCATTTTGATCCCAGAATCATAATGCTCTTCATTGCTTGATGGCACAAAACTATTTAAATAGAATGTGATTTAACTCTAGTTTCCAAAACTGGTATATTATTGGCCTCTATCTTAAAAGGTTTTTAATTCTGGCTCTTCTCTCACATCATTTGGCCTCCCTCACTTGTTTCCCAACATCTCACCCCCAAACTGGTTACTCTGCCTTCTTCCTTTACACACTTTCTTCTTCTTCCTTGGAATTCTTAATTTTGCAAATAGCTATATCCTAGACAACAAGCCATGCACCAAAGGGGAGCTATGAAAAAGTCAATACTAGCCCTGCCTTCAGGAAATTAATAGTCTATTATTGAAAACACAAATACAAAATGATCACAAAGCAGGCAGAATATTAAACTATCATAAAAGGGGAAAAATAGGTATCATGGGAATTTCAGATAAGGAGAAGTCATCTCTCGTAGGAGGACACCGGGGTACTTAAAGAGGAAGATACCTAGGTGAGGTGGTATATTAACTGGGTTAGGATACATTCAGGAAAAAGTACCAAATTGTCCATTTTTTAACTTAGGAAAAAACAAAAAACACAGTCATTGAATCATGGTAGGCATCCAACAAATATTCACTTTCTTTACTCCTTTCGGGGTCAGTGAATATAGAAGGCTAGAAAGATACCTCAGATCACTACTGTTAAGAAACTGATGGGTACTTTGCTTGTTAGTTCACAGGAAGTCAAACAAGGTTTTGGAGATGAGAATGTCCAGACTTGGCTTTGGATGGAATGATTTGGCTTTTGCATTTGGAGTGTGGTGGTTGGCGAGACTAGCATTTGGAAGATCAGTTTGGAAAATATTGGATTGATTCAAGCAGAATATAATAGGGCCCTAAACAGCTCTTGGACATCAGAAATGGGAAAGGGGCTGAGAGAAAGATTTGAAGTAAAGTGTACATAATTTGGCAATTGATTATATAATAGAGAGCCAGGGAATGAGAAAGCTGGATGGTAACAAGTGTTGAACATTCAGTGATAAAGATGTTAGGATTTCGAAAAAGGTAAGACATAACTCTTATGCAAATATAAAATGAATACATGCTAAAGATTTTAACTAATGCATTAATTAATGAGGAAACCAGTAACACACACACACACACAACATGCACAGGCAATCAAGAGTGCTGAAATTAATTTGTTAAAAATGCAAAACTGGTTAATGTTGTATGTGGTGATCAACTAAGTTCTGTCATTTTTTCTATGGTGCGGAAATCAAACACACCATAGAAATCTCTGAGACAAAATATGTTTGCATTGTTGTGAGGAAGAATCACTTGTATGACTATCAGTTTCCTACAATTTAACTTTGACACCTACAGAGTTGAATAACCTAGTCAATAGAAAATCAAACCCTTACAGAATCAGATAATACCTAGAGGACGATGCCCAGCATGCTACCGAACGGACAGATACCCTGTCATCTCTTTTGCCCATTTCCAAGTTTTGCACTCTTTTTCATGACAATAAATAGAGGAGAAGCTACTTTTCATTTTAGATATGTTAGATATGCAGTACAAAAGAAGCATTCAGATGAACAAGCCTAGTATGCAATCACAAATGTGAGATTGAAGATAAACAATCAATTCTGCCAGTTCAATCTTTCCACAAACTTCATCAGTGAGTCTATAAAATCAAGACACATTCATAGGCGGGCATGAAGGAATTGCTCAGTAGTCCTGCCCTGGCTTCCTCTTTTCTTGTTAACAACCACTTCACTGTAATCCCTGCCACCAACAGGCTTAAAAACCTTAGTTCTGTGCCCTTAACACTTTTGGTTCTTTGATCCCTGGTATTATTCTCTTGTATTTAGACTGCAGGTTTGCTAGGCTGGCCCCTTTGAACCAGGTTCTAACTAATATTTCTATTATTATAGGAAATACCGTTCTAGTCTAGACCTAACATTGAAGAATCTAATTCCTTTGTTTGTCATTTGGCTGATGCTTAGGTGAGCCATGCCCCAAAAGAGAGGGACTGGATAGATAATTTGAATCAACTGTACAGAGATGAAATTGTCCAGAAAAATAATTGTCATGATTTTCTCTCTGACAGATAATTTCTTCCTGTGGTTCACTGTCACCAGTTCTCCTTTTCTTTCCTGGCTATGTCCTGGTTGTCTTGCCAGGTGATTTGTAAATAGCTCTGGTAACTCTAAATAAAAGAGACAGTTCATTCATTCACTCATCCATTCTTTCACTGATTCATCCCTTTGTCAAAAATTACTAAATATTTTGCACTGTCCTAGGTGCCAGAAGGTAGATAAATAAAATAAATCCCTGTCCTCCAAAAACATGACCAGGGGAGGGCTATCTACAAAGCAACAAACTTTTGACCTTTTCTGTTACTTTCCAGGTCTCCACATGCCCACTCAGAGGCCCTGCCCATAAAGGAGCCATCTATCAAAACATACTAGGCTGTAACCCTGAAGGGATTGGTGAACCTCAAAGAGTTTTACTCAAGTCAAATCCAAATGTCACCCTTTGGATTTTGGCAAAGCCATTAATGGAACTTCTAATTTCGTGTCACAAATAGTATCCCACAGGAATACTTAACTGACTTGTAAGCAACTGTTTTAGCTTTATTCTTTGATTATCTTTGTGATACAAATTTAAATGTTACACTGAAAGAAAAATATCAATAGCTTCTGTTTCTCAGAATCATTGGTTTAATAACCAGTCATCTAAAATGTTCAATATGAATCTATTTATCCAATCATTTCAAAGCACTTTTAACAAGAATACATTTATCTCAATTTTATAGACACTTATTTGATCAAAGATATTCTAAGCAACATCACCAAACTAACTGAGAAACTAGTACACGAGACAATAAAAGCAAACATGATTTTTTATATTTAATATAAGGTGATTGAAAGACTACATATTTCTTTTCAATGGAGATAACTGCTGTGTTTCAACTAATATGAAAAATTGGAAGCCAGTAGAATCCTATAATGGAGAAATGGGATTGTGTAAGAAAACAAGAAAATAGCATTACCACCAAAACAATTGATAAACCTTGTTCTGTAATCATGGCTGATAAGTAAGTCTTTAACAAGTGGATTCTAAAGAAAGGAACATATTTATTTTGAACAATGCCATTCTGCCTCTTTTGTATAGGTTTTTTTTTAAGCCATGAAGAATTATTTATTGGCATATATGTAACAACATAAAATTGTTATGAAAAACATATTTTCAGAGTTTTAGTTTTAAAAATTAATTCAAAGTAATTGCCATAGCCCAAACAACCCTAATGAGAGGTATGGAAAGGTCAAAGTTGATCTTTTAGTGGAGAATTATACATAGAAGGTAGGACTTAATAAATGAATATGAATGCTGAAGCATTAATTGATATCTCTTTTAGTCTCCAATATTTTAGAGTAGCTAGAAGTAAAAACCTAAAACTGTGAAATTATAACCAAGTCAAAGTCTGAAATATGTTCTACAACAAATTGTGCTGCTGTGCTTAGAAATTTATAGCTTTTTAGTATATATGTTATTGTTCACAGAAAAAAGAAGGAAGAAAAAGTCGATTTGATGATAAAGTATTTAAGCCTGCTAACCTCCTATATTCTGGAGTAGTTAGAAGGAAAAATATGAGAGGATCGTATGGTAGTCCAAGACAAACTCTGGGATCTATCCTGTAACCATTTGTTGAAGAGTGTTTTGAAAACTATTGCTTTTTTAATTTTTTGCTTTGTATATATGTTATACTATACAATAAAAAAAGTTTAAAAAATTAATTCAAAGTAATGGAGTTACATGTATGTCATCGTATCCTTTAGCATGCATGGAGAACTAGCATGTAACTTTGAAGTACATATATATTTAAAATAGTGGGGCATTTTGAAAATTTACCAAGGTCATTAATGTACCAAATGTAAATGGTTTCCCATTTATCAAATGCCCTGGGGAAATCAGGAGATAATTGAAATGATAGATGAAGAAATGAAACTCTAGGCTAATGGGCTGTATATCAATGAATCAATGTCACATTTATGAAAGGTTTTAGAAAATGATTCCTATTCTTTGCTTATTTCTAAAATTTTAAACCCTAGGAAAGTAAGTTGTAGGAGGTCTGAATTAAAAAGTGACCCCATTGATCCATCAGAAAAATTTCTGCTAAGATTTTTCTTATGATAATATGCATTTCTTAACTCTAAATTCAGCAGAATTTATCATCTCCAGTTTTGTGTGTTTGCCCTGCCTTTCTCTTCGTTTCTGTGAAAGCATCAGTCCATAAATTATCTCACCTGGGATCAATTCTCCTACTTCTTCTCTCTGGCAAAGTTAAAGGGACTTTATGTGAAGGGGAAAAAGAAAGATGAGCATGCTGGAAAAAAAAAAAAGATTTGAAAGAGAAGATATGTTGATTTGATTAAAAATAAAGAATTATTTATTGACAAAAAGGTCATTAAATTGTATTTAGGGGAATTTAAAGTTAAATTCCCTTTTGTGGGTTGAATAGAGTCCCGCAAAAGGACATGTTCAAGTCCTAACATCCCTTATGAAGGTGATATTATTTGAAAATAGGGTATTTGAATATGTTATTAGTTAAGATGAAGCCAAGCTGGATTAGGGAGGACCCTAATCCAAAACAATTGGTGTCTTTATGAGAAGAGGAGAACTGGACATAGAGAGGAGATGCCATGACAACTGAGGCAGAGATTGAAACCCAAGCATTGCCTGCAAACCAGCAAAACTTAGGAAGAAGCAAAGAAAAATTCTTCCCTCAGATTTTGAACTTCTAGCCTCCAGCGACATTACATTTCTATTTTAAGGCATCCAGTTTGTGACACATTGTTACAGTAGGTCTACAAAAACAAGCCACTGCCCCCCCCCCCAAGATAGAACATCTCTAGAACCATTTATTTAAGGTTAAATTAGACAGAGGTCTGTGAAAATAAATGGTGCTAGGAAACAAAACATTCCCTTCTCTCAAAAGTGACAAAAAGCATTGAGATGGAAATTCAAATATTGGATAAGGAAAGATGTTTAAATGCGCTTTAAAAAGTTTAACGAATGACAAAGTTGTCACTCCAGCATAAGTGGGGTTTTGTATCTATCGGACAATGTGTGATTTGACAGCTTTAACTGGTAGGTTTAAAAGATGCCTGTAATGCTTGCCTAAGTCAGGCGGACATGCTGGGGATGGACACGGCTATCGGGGTTGCTGGGTGAGTTAAAGGAAAGCACTGAAAGGTGGAAGTGTCATCTGCCTCACAGGAGGCGTCTGGGGAGACCAGCCGTCCTAGTACAGGGTCCAAACCTTGACAGCTGTTTCCTTCAGAAGACATTCAGGAAATGATCTTGCCGATGACTGCGACAGGCCAAAAGTAATTGCGTCTCTTAGGACCTGAGTAGGAAGCATGGCCAACCACAATCAGCCTAAGGACAGGACCGGAGACTCAAAGGGGAAGGATGGCAGGAAATGCCTGGAAGAAATCTTTTAGAATTGAGCACCCTTGGATTCTAAGCTCTGAATAATATTTCTGACTCAAAGTCTCCAAATAAATACCCCGAAAGAACTTTAGTTGCTGATATTCATAACAGTTGTTAAAATATTGATATATTTCCTTACAGGTTGGAAAATAGTTTCTGCCCTGTGATCCCTCACTGCCCCCTATTTCCTGAACTACCTCCATCCCTTCCCCAGGACTTCCAGGACCTCTCCCAATCTGGAGAATAAATTATTAATGCCTGGTAGCAGGGGGCATCTGGGATCCCGGCAACTGTGACATCTGCTCTGAATTAATGGATTTCCTGTACCATACAGGTTACTAAATATCACCTTTGCATAAACCGAACGCTTAAAATGAAGCATTATGTATTTTACTAGTTTTCCTAGTCCATCTTTATGACAACGGTCCTGCCCTTTCTTTCATATATTCTTCTATATACTTTAAGAAACAAGTAAGCTTCCCCCTACTATTATTCTTATTTATAATGTTAAAAAAAAAGAATATTAAAAATAATATTGGGTACTGAACGCAAACTTCCAGTTACTGTTTCCAGTTTCAGGGGCTCTTATTTTAGATTGGCACAGCACAAGTTAAAGGAAATATGAGATGTGACTATAAAGTGATGAAACTGATTTTCCCATGTGGTTTGCGGGATTTCCCTGACTACATTTTAGTCATACCTTGTGTTAGCTGGCAGATAAAACTAGCCTTCTGAGCATAAAGATTTTTTCCCTGGACCAAAAAAAATATATATATATGTGTTCTATTCTTCACGTACATAAGCGGTCTTTATATAATGAAAACTTAGTGTTTCTAGAGGACTCTAGATTTTTTTTTTCACAATTAATTCTGTAAAAATATTTTGTCTGTAGAGCAGGACACAGAATTTTACCTGGAATAATACATCACATCAATGTCCATACTGGTCAGTAAACCAACAAATGACCAAAATGGCCAAACCCCATTCAGTTCACAGATTCTATGCGTACAGTTTCAAAAGGGGGCAAACCAAATCACATTTAGTGGATTGGTCTTGTCGCCATCAGTTAATGGCACAGCTCATCAGACAGTGGGTGAGAGTTTTAAGTGAACAAGTTAAAACTGGCACCAAAAGAATTTTGCATGGATATTTCAAGATAATTATTTACCTGAAGGTTTTATTTGGGGGTTGCATCTTTTTCCTTTTCTGTAATATCTAGAGGTTATATTTTGGTTGTGTTTCAGAGAACGTTGGGAACTTACTGAAATTTTGTCACTGAACTTCATAAATGGCAGAGCCAAATTAGGGCAGTGAGCAGCATGTGTTTCACTTCCCCATATGAACAAAACCCAGTGTCTTAAGAAAGTGAAACCTGTGTTTTTATGCTGTTGAATCAACCTCCTTAAAGTACTGTCTCCTAATACCAGTCATCTATTTATAGAAATTGGAAAGAATCAAGGACTGAACAAGTGGAGAAAGCTGCTTAATCCTGGGTTGTCTATATGCATATTTAGTATATCCAAATGGAGGTTAATGTTATGTTGAATATGTTTGAAGTATTTTTTCCCTCATCTTTACATAGATAAGAACATTATATATGAGCATTTAAATATTATTTACACACTGTTTTACCAACATGAGATCTCGCTACACATCCTTTTTAATGAACTACTTTATTTTCTTATATTTATTAATAGTCTATAAATGTTGCCCTGATGATAACCATTATACAATCAGTTTTAATGATTATAAAGAAGAGCCATGATTTATATAAATACCTTTCCATTATTTCTATTTTTTCACTATTATCAGTAATACTACTATTATACCCTTTGAGTTAAATATTTTTGCATATATATGCTTATAATATAAATCTTTAATGTAGCTGAAAACAATCAGGCACAACTGAGGCTAATCCATTATTTGTATGTTTGTCTAAAAGTTCCACCTAAAAGGATATAGTACATACTCTAAACTTGATACAATCACAGTGATTTCAACATTCCTCACTCCTCCAAGAGCTATTTCAAAGTGTCTGCCACGCATCTCCGCATTAGAATTGAATATCAAAATATTTTTGCAGTTTTAAAAATGTTTTGACTTTTAAATTTTACACTTAACTTAATTATTTGGACCAGATAGTAGGATTCTCTGTAAAAATTTAATCCTAAATGGAGTATCACAAATCACTAGGGAATGGTCATTTATTCAATAAATTGAGTTTGAATACCTGATGAGCAGCCTGTGGGGAAAATTCATTTAGAGCCTCTTTTCATGCCATGTGCCAAAACAGACTCAGGTGGATTCAAGTTAAATATTTTTTAAATGATCTATTGAAAAACTAGAATTGGATATCCATCATGTCTCTGAAGACGGAAAGAATTTTATAATTAGAAATAAAAAAAAAATCACAAAGAATAATTGGTGAATCTGTGTTCATGAAATTGATTATTAAACTTTTGAGGTATTAAAACATAGCTAAAATAAAAGGTCTAACTGAAAGATTTTGAAAATACATAAAAAATAGCAGATCACTACAGTTTCTAAAGAGAACTCACTTATTACTAAGACAAACACTAAGATTCAATTAAAAAAATAAGGAAATTCTGTAAACAGGCGATTCACAGAAAAGGGAACACAATTTTCACTTTTAAAACATCATCATCACTAGAAACATCATCTTTCATTCACTGAAAATCTAGTAATTATAATAATACAAATAGCCAATAATATTGTACAAATTTGAATAGGTAATATGGAATAATGTCACAAAACTATGAGGTCACACATATGCACGTGCATATATACATATATATATATACATACACATACATGCAGAGTTTTTATAAAATCATTCAAAATTATATTTATAACATAACATATAACTATATAACAATATATAACAACATATATACAACATATAACAACATAACACAAATATTATCACATCAAGTGAATAAAACTTCTCCCATAGCCTAGCTTAGTGCTTGGCATACAATAAATATTTGGTAAAAAAATCAAAATACATATACAGTTATCCCTTCCACATCATGCAGTTTAGGAGTGTGATGCCCCTGCAATTTGGAAAATCTGCATAAAACCTTTTGGTTCTCCTTTCAGACCAGAGAAGAAGTCTGAATTTTTTTTTCCTTTTATGGAGTGTTTACAGTGCCTTATTCTGAAATTTGGGTTAAATATTCTGTCATAAGCTACATGCAAGTCAATGTTAAGTAAAAATACTGTATGAAAACTAAATTTTAAAAGGCAAAATAAATATGAAAATTAAAAAAAGAATTTGGTATATTTATGTTATTAAAAGATATATGTTGATAATATACATATATAATTTGCATATTTCTGCATTTCCAAACTTTTCCTATGTCATTTGCTGGCGTTCACTTGTTGTCTGCGGCTTCCGCAAAATTCCTTTAAAATTCCCATTTAATTTATTCTGCTGACTCGTAATATATCGATATCATGATGGAGAAAGTAGAAGGATAACTGTCTATTTTAACAATGCAGAGGAAAAAAACAAAAGACCAAAGCATATGTAATATTATGATAGAATTACAGGCAATTATTTTCATTTCTTAAATTGTCCTTAATGTTATTATATTACTTTCTTTTTTTACTAAAATACATTTTTAAAAGTAAACTTATAATTACAATAAATATGTATTCTAGATTCCATCCTATCACAGTTTAAACTCTTTCAAGTTGTTTTATGTAGTATTGTGGTTAGCTCTGATAATCGAAATGCTTCTTATAGAAGTATATAAAAAATTGCTTTACAACATATTTCTGCTGGGGTTTTTTTGTTTGTTTGTTTGTTTTCAGTAAATGAATCCCATATCTTATTTGGAAATCGGTAAAAAACGAGAATGGGTTTCTGGAAAGAATTCATGGAAGAAGTAAACTTTGAGATATAAACAGCTATTCCAAATTTCTACAATATTCTCATATTAGTCTTACCAATATGTAATTATTCAGAGTATTTAAGCACGCAGGTTTAGGAACAGTACTATCAAAGCTCAGAGATGCAAATGGATCAAATTTATAGGCTCAATGAGAGACTTGCCCCAGATTATAGTTTGTGTGAGATATTCGATGGAAAATCAGACTGCGGAAGTTTCGCTTAATTTATCAGGCACATGAGAAACTTTGGGAGTATCTGAGCAGGGATCTGTATGTGCTCACACAGAACTCATTTCAGAGAACTAAACAAAGTGACATATTTGATAGTGTCCTCAGCTCCACTCTGAGACTGTTTCGTGCTGTCCCCTGGAAGAATCTCTCCCATTCCCAATCCTTTTCTCCGACCTCTATTAAAACATGATTTCTATTTTATTCCTTGGTACTCTGCTTTCTGCCATGTGACTTCTGGTTAATCTGAACTGATGTGTCAATAAGTTTTCCCCTTTACATAAGAAGCACATTTTAACAAAGACCTTCTTAGGATATCTTAACTCAGAAAAACAGAGGGATACAATTTATGTGATATCTCCATTGCACTGGATGTGGTTTCCTAAACACTGTGTTGAGACAGATTTGATACCATGCCTGGGCTCAGCAATAAAAATTATGGTGAAAAGCAAATTTGCCATTTGAATTGGAGAGGTCAGTGATGGCACATGTAGAGTGTTTGCCAACCTTGCTTTAAATCAAAAGGGAGACAACTATCTCAGACAATGTAAAAGAAATAATTTTCTCCACAACAAATCACAATGTGCATGTGGCTGACAGTGGGCTGACAATACACCATGGCCACCAACAAAATATAAATGACATTTATGCTTGTAGAAGATAGGAAAAATAAATGGAGACAAACAAGAAACTCCAGCTATTCAAAAATCCCTCAAAATGGGTCAATGGTCCCTAAATATCCATCTCTAGTTGGTGCTTATCTGTGACCAAGTTTTTGTGCTTATTTGCACCAAAATGAAAAAAAAAAATAAGGAAAAAGTATGACTTTTTACTCGAAATTTAACTCTTTCACAATTTAATCTAAGATTGTATGGTACTTTTTGTTATTAAAATGGCCTTCTATATGAAAGGATGGTAATCATAGATGGATATTTTTCCTAATATCCTCACTATGTTGATTTCCTTACTAAAAAGAAAAATGGAGACCCACAAAATGTAAAAATCTTGGAAATTCTTATCTAGTTAGTGAAGTTGTTTTTTATATTAACTATCAGAATTTGCATTTTATATAATGGCACATTTTCAACTATGAGCATGTTAGGAGATAAATCTTTGTGTCATCCTCTATTTATTGGGGAAAAAAAGAAACATAATTTACTTCTTCAAAACTCAGAGGCCACTGTTAGGTTCTTTGTTTATTGGACTCTATTCTAAAAATAAGGAAATTCTTTCACCTATATTAATTGAACCCAGGCTATCATAGTCTTGAATACTTGTACAGAATTTTTCTCCTAATACTCCTTTTTTATCTTTTAGTTTTGGTTTATGAGTGCTCCTGTAGGATGCTTGTTCACTTGATCAGACTGGCTGTCCTCCTGGCAACAATTCTGATGACAGCTGAGTAAGCAAAACTAATCACTTTAATGCATGACCTTTGAAACACCTAATTTGGTTTGGAAGAAGATGTCTGAGAATATTTATTTATTTTTTTCTGAGTTGAGTTCTGGAGAGGTGTGTGGCAATTCTGTGGACAGGCTCACTTGACACCCATTCCTAACTGTCTTGCTTTTTTTTTCTATAAAGTTCTGAAAGCTCCCTTGGAGTTAGGGTGGCAATGCGACTCAGTGACAGCTTATGCAAGCAGAAGTCTACTGAGGATTAGTGGTGGCATTTTCTCATGTAGGCACTAACCCATCCTTTTCCTGCTTCTTCTTTTTTTGGGATTAGAAAGTGAATGGGATGCCTGGAGGTCAGAAAACGATCTTGAAACCGTATTTGAAAAGAATGAAATGCAAGTGAACATTCTGTGGTGCTGAAATGGGAAGGTTAAAAGAATTTGAGTCCTTGAAGGCATTCTTGAATCACTTTATGATTCTTGTATGACTTTTCCCAGACTACTTGTAATAGGAGACAAATAAACTTCTTTTAATTAGGTTCTTGGTTATTTGGACATGAACATATTCTGCACCATATTTCAGTGTCTTATACCTGATTTCTCAAGAGGTGGATACCGCTGAAGTTGATTTATTTTTTTAAATATTCCCCAAGGAGATTTCAGAATTACAAAATAGTCAAGGCCGCTTCAAAATTGCATATGAGAGGCTTCATATGCACAGAGGAAAAAATGTATATCCAAAGTACATTAATAAGTTATATATCAACTCTGATTTGAAGAATGAAAAGTGCCTTTATAAGCAAATATTCCCAAGACTATAAGCTGAGAGAGTGCCTTGTTTTACTGCAAAGTGATATAATCTCATTCTCTTGTATTGTTTTTTTTTTTTTTGGCAGGCACTGGGAATCGAACCCAGATCTTTGGCATGGCAAGCGAGAACTCTGCCTGCTGAGCCACCGTGGCCCACCCTCTCTTGTACTGTTTTAAACTTCAGACCAATAAAGACAACTTTCTGATTTCAAATTGAGTGTGGATATATTTTGGAAATTTCTTCTCTGATGTGTCTTTAAATGACAAGCCATATACTAGTGAAAAAAGTTGTCAGTAAATATGAGAAAACTCAAAGGCACTTGTATAGCAGCAAAGAGAATGAGGAATTTAAGCAAGTTGCAGAGAGCTAAACAATAGATTTAATAACTAACAATTTGGTGCAAATTGAAATCAAATATGTTCCCTCTACAGGATGTTTATCATTGATTTTTCCCCTTTCATTTTGATAATAACCATAAAAATTCTGCATGAAATAACTTCAGACACTAAAGAGCTCATTTGTGGGATTTTTTAAAAAGCTCACATAAATTAAATTAAAAAAATGTTTGCTTCAGCTTCTCTTCATTTCACATTTTATTACCTGATCATGTATTGAAAGCACAAAAAGCAGAGAACTGAGGTTCACGTATAACAGACTCCATAAATACATGAATCTTTATACTAAAACCTTTCTATCCTATCCATGAAGCCCTGGGCTGGGGATTTTTGGCCCTAAGACTAGGCTGTCTGCACTGGGTGAAAAAGACAGGCCTTGTTTAACATAAGTAAAATGAACAAGTCTTCCTTACTCAGAAGTCAAAAAAAAAGAGGATAGTTGCCTCAATTTCTTGGTCTTTTATTTTAGCAAAAATCTCTTTGAACTACTATTTCAAACCCAAAATAACCAACCACATTATTTTAAAAAAAAAGATGAAAATATAGGATAAGAAAAAAAATCAAACATAAACCTAGCAACCTAAATAAAACATAATTACTGTTAGCATTTTGTGCATTTTCTACTAAAAAAATGTTCCTTTGGGTCTTTTGTTATTTATGTATTCATTTTGTATATATAATTTTGAATCCTGCTCTTTTACTGACTTCTCATAAAGATTTTCATATAGTTGCATCTATACTCATCATTTTTAATGACCACATGATAATTCATGTGAATGTAATATAATTTTCTTTCTTATCTTTGGGCATTTAAGCTGTTTCCAGTACCATACCGCAATGTTTAAAAAAAATGCAATGTAAAAAAAAAATGCTATTGTAAATTAAATAGTCATATATCATGTTCTTTACTTTAGATTATTCCTTTAGGAAATGTTTCTCAAGTGAAATTCATGGGTCAAACGGTCTGAACACTTATTAATGGGTTTTAGCACATATTGCCACACTGCTTTACAAAATGAATGTCACAGTCACACTGCCACCAGAAATATGTGGGAAATATTCAAGAATTTATCCTACCAGTGGTGTCTGATAATTTCTATGCGAGTAGGTGAGGGTCAGTTTAATGTCTTTCTCGGAAACAGCATTTCTTTCCATTCAGTGTACCTAGGAACACTCATCTCAGCTGATTGATGCTTTAGGAAAAAAAGGTTTTGGGTAGGGCTAGAAAGGGAAACATAAACTTGTTTCAAGACAGCTGAGTATCTGCTCAATAAAAACATTTCCCTCCCTTTCTCCCTCCCTGGTTTGTTTAAACCACTCCCAATTTATCTGATTCTTCTATTGCAATGAAGCTGCTGCTATATCACAAATAAGATACACCACAGGAAAAAGAGAAGCCCTAGGGTAATAGCAACTTTGATAGAAATACTCCGTACAAACCGCTTGGCACCTGGTGGGATCATAGCAAACGGGACTGATTGTTATTATTAGCACTTCTTTCCAGGTTAATAAGAGGATTAAACAATACTCCTAAAAAAATAAACTCAGTTTCTAGAATGTTCTTTCCATTTACTATTGCCCCATTGACAACCAAGTAAACCCCATTTTCAGTAGCGATCTTAAATTACTTGTTAAGTCATTGAGATTTACAATGCTAACTAACACAGACATTTAAAAATATTTTGGTAATTGAATGAAGTAAAATGAGCAAAGATAAACCAAGTTCTCGGACGGTAAGAGCAGAACATTTAAAAATGGTAACAGAATGGCAAGAAAACTGAGCACAAACAAACAAACAAAAAATGGAATACAAGTTAAATAAAGAATACCATCCATAAGGACTAATAATTCTTTCTATATGAGGCCTGAATCTGATATGTGAAATGGCGTTCAGAATATAAAAGGAAGATAAAACCTTCCTTCTGAAAAGCTGTCATTAAAATTTTCAAACTTACCACGTCACTTGCTAATAAATGATGTAATAGACTCTGACAAAGGAATAAAATAATACAATCCAAACAGTTTTAACAGCAATAATAATAATAATAATATGGTTAAGTCTGGATGCTGAAGCCAGAAATATCTGGTCTCCGATTTGGAGCCCAGCACATATCAACTTTCAGCCTTTGAACAAGAAATTGATTCTCTAACATACCATTTCTTCATATATAAAATATTACTTACCTGAAAGTATTATTGTGAAGATTATATGATAATGCATATGCTATTTTAAATATTTTAACGCATATATTTTAAATATTTTAAAAATGCCAGGCACATAGTAAATACTCAATAAAAATCTGCTATTATTAAAGCATTATGAAGTTTATGTGGAAGCCCAAATGACAAAATAGAGGAATAATTTGGGTTAAGACCCAGATTAAAATAATAGTTGATTTACATTTTAGACTGAAGTTCAGAGAAACTGAGTGATTTTCTGAACTGGTAGAATCCCCAAATTTTAATGCCTAATTTGGCGTCCCTTGATATTTTTCAGCACTCATATGCCTCTGGAAGTTGTGACTGTGTGAAACCTGACTTCTAATGCCTGGAGCAATTTTATCAATGCTATTTCTGAGCCATACTTAAGATGGCAAAGCCAGATCACCAATATATAATGAGATCTTTAATGAAATCAGTCCTCCAGGATTAAGGTACTTCCCCATTTTCTCAAGTTGAGAAAGGACGACCACACAATGTCAGCGGAAACAGTCATATAATAAGCTAATAGTGAAAGCACATCCAGAGAAATGGCACTGGCTTTTTTAGAGGACTTCTTAGAATTTTAGTTTTGAAGACCTAACCTTGGTATTTGAAATACAAAGGCAGAAGCAGATTTTAGTCTGTATTAGATAGTTTTTCTATAGAGCTATTTTCCCTTTGTTTTTAAAAAAGGAATAAACTAAACACATATTGCTTAGAGTTCTGAATTATTAAAGATAACTTCTCAATAAGATACACATCATACTTCCATTCCTCTGCTTGAATCTTGGGATAAAGTAAATAAACCAGGGATAAAATATTCTGTTTCAGGTGGGGAGAAAGACCAGTGTACAACTAGCTCTACCTAGCACCACCAAAGTTCTGGGATGGGCCTATAAAAAAACCTAAATCCTGTTTCCTAGATGTTTCAGCTGGTGCAATTAATTTCTGCATTCATATGATGACCTGAGGCCCAAACCTATCATTCTTTCTCTCCTAGCCATGCAAAAAACCGAACAGAAGAATGATACAGCAGCAGTCATTTGCCTCAAGTCTTAGACCACTGCATCTACTCAGTGGGAAGTTATATTCCCTCAGGCCAGGAGGCCAGGAATGGAGAACCAATGGCTGGAACCTTCTTAATCTTATGCCTTTTTCCCATATACCCAATAAATAAATTTCTTTTAAAAAGTACCTGCTATTAGAGCATATTTAATGGAGTTATACCATGACTATAGGCTGGGAAAATAGTGATAGACTGAAATCTTTGAAATCACCCACATAAATCATTCTGCATTATTTGTTCATAATGAGAGTTCCCAAGATGTTAGTAATTAAAAATGTATCTTACACATGAGATTCAAAGCCCATCCTGGAAAAAGGAAATAAATCAGGTACGTAGCGCCTAAACATAAAAGCATGGCTGTTCTTATTGAGCAAGAACATTGGGGGAATGGAACATTGAGAGAATATATAAAAAGACCACCACAATCATAGCCTTAACCTCAAATTATTGGGTCTGCACGTGCCTGTGTTTGATGGGAGATTTTTTTTTTTTCTGTTGCCTTAGAATTTAAGACTAGCCTCAAAGTTTTCTCAAAGGATCTGCCAACAATTGGGACCAGGACTTATAAAAAGTCTGTCACAAACTTCTTGCTAATCGTGTCACCCCCAATCTCTATAAGCTGAAGGCTGATGGTACAGTGGAGTTAGCCTGCATTCCTTCCACTGGGTGCAGCAATGATGTGAAACATAAGACACATTTCAGAAAATAATATCCTGGCTGCCTTGTCAAGAAAATAATATCCTGGCCTTTCCAACAAGACGATCACGGCTATGGGGGGGAGGAAATAGGGGGAATGTGAAAGAGTATCAAAGATGTCAAGTAAGAGCAAGACTGTACAACAGGAACTAATCTTTGGGGAATTCCCACAGAAACATCCTCAGGAAAACAGACAAGTCCAATAAGAAAGCCAGGTGAGATGCTCTTACCACAAAGTTTCATTTTTTTCTAGTGTCAATCCCTCTCTATATGGCAGGAACCCCAAATATGGTTTATTTATGGGGACACTTGCATTTCTCCCAGATCTCAAATGTCTGTCTCAATATAAGTTAGAACCTCAAAGAAGATTCAGAGTGATCATGCCTCCTTCTTTAAGGCAGTTTCCTTGAATCTAAGTCAAAAGTAAATGTGGGAGAGGCGAGGAAAAATGGTAGTGTTGTGAGGTATGAAATTTAGTTAGTCATATAGGGCAGCTAGCAAATAGCCAGGAACTGTCTGGAACAACTATTTGGGGACTTACTGGAAACACATCATAGACCAGTCCTGAGTGGATGGAATAGCTGAGATTCCACGTAGAACTGTAAGTCTCCCAAGCCATGGAGGCTGGCGCCTCTCCCCCAGTGGCACAGCAGGCTGTCTTGGAGTTCATTCCCTGAGGGGAAAAGAAGCCCTCTCTACTAGGAGCAATGAAGGTAGTTCAATTAAGCTCCAATTGTGGAACTAAATAACAAATTCTGACTGCAGAATACAAGCTCTGAGCACAGATAAACTGGAAGCAAGCACAGAAGGAACTGGGAGGTTTCACCCCAGCAAAGAGGAGGAGGGGCAGACACACACACACAAAACAAAGCTTTTGGAGGTGGACAAACCCAAAATATGGGAAAAAGGCTGGGCCCCAAGAAAATGGGCACATTGAGCTGAGTACCAAATTCAGCTCTTGATTAGCAAATCCAGGGGCCCTGGCTCTGAAAAATAAGTTTTCTTCTTCTCCTTTTTATTTTATTTCTTACTAGCCCATTAGATAAAACTGCAGGTATTCTCAAATTTCAGTACTGCCCCATACAAGGGCAGAATTAAGGTATATCTGAGAGACAAAGTAATGAGTTGATGGAGATAATTCCCCAAAGGACATATCTTTAAGTAGTGTTTACTGGGAGGGGGACGTAGCTCAGCCAAGCTTAACTTTGGTTTTAAGAGGGGAGGGGCTCATAGAAAATATATATATAATGAGATAAATTGAAAAAGAACAAAGACTGAGGATTTTGGAGTAGGCTGAGCCCTAAGAAAGAGCCAGGTGTGAACTCCAGTTCTTTACTGACATACCTTAGGGGCTGGTGACCGGCTCTGAAAAGGGATTTCTTTTACTCTGTTTTTTGTTTTGTTTTATTTTGCTTTGTTTTTTACTTTTTTTTTTTTTTTAAGTATTCTACGTAGCTCATTAGAGAAAGCCTCAGATAAAGGCAAGGGCTGAGTTAAGATAGGTATAAGAGACAAAGGAATGAGCCAAATGGGAGAGAAAATTCTCTAAAGGGTGTACTTCCCCAAGAAAAGGGGTGGATGGTGCCCAGCTCAAGTGCAGGACTTCCTTCAGAGAATTCAGGTCCCAGGAGCTAGGAATCAGAAGCAGCTTCAGCTTGCCTACTGCCTCCATCTCTGTCTCAACCACACCTCTGTCAGGGAGAGCCTGCTGAGAATGAAAGACACTGCATCACTTTATGCTGATGGAGAGCTGTGCACTGACAAGTGCCACCTACTGGGCAGGATAGGAAAAGCAGAGTCTAGAGGCTTCATAGGAAAATCTGACAACCTTCTGGGTCTCACCCTCAGAGATACCTGATACTGATTACACCCTCTTCCTGAGACCTGGGCCTGTCTGGTCTGGGAAAGTCTGACAGGGGTCAAAGACATCTGGTGAGACCCTTCTCAAAAAAAGGTTCCATACTGGTAGATCAAGAACTAGAAAAACAAGAGCGGAAAAATTCTGATCAAACAGAAGCTATGCTAGAGGTCTAGAAGATGTTAAACTGAATACCAATGAACAGAGAGAAAACAAAGCTAATCAACAAGAAAACCCCAATTAAAAGAGTGAAAACAACTTCTAGAATAAATTAATCAAGGAAATCAGATGCCTAGGCACCAGCAAAAATATTATGAGTCATATTAGGAAAAAATGAAGATATGGCTTAAAGGAATGAACTAACATTGCAAACAAAATATAGGAGGTTAAACAACTAATTAAAGATGTTGAACAGACATACAAACTCACATCAAAAATCAAATCAATGCATTGAGTGGTGATATGGCAAATGAGATGAAGGATGCAATGAAGACATTGGGTAAAACTTAAAGAAGAACTTGAAAGTTCGAATAAACAAACGGCAGAACTTATGGGAATGAGAGGCACCATAGATGGAATGACAAACACAATGGAGAGCTACAACTGCAGACTTAAAGGAAGAAGAAAGGATTATGATATACAGGACATGGTATCCGAAATCCTACACATGAAAGAATAGATAAGTAAAAGAATGGAAAAATATGAGCAGGCTCTCAAGGAACTACATGACAATAAGAAGTGCATGAATTGTGCTGCATATGTCCCAGGAGAAGAGAAGGGGAAAAGGGCAGAAAGAATAATGGAGGAAATAATCACAGAAAATTTCCCATCTCTTACAAAAGACATAAAATTACAGATCCAAGAAACAGAGTGTACCCCAAGCAGAATAGATCCAAATAGACCTACTACAAGATACTTACTAAACATATTGTCAGTGTCAAGAAAAAGAGAGAAATCTAAAAGCAGCTAAAGAAAAGCAATCCATCACATACAAGGAAAACTCAATTAGACTATGTGCAAATTTCTCAGCTAAAACCATAGAGGTGAGAAGGCAGTGGTATGATATATTTAAGATACTGAAAGATAAAAACTGCCAACCAAGAATTCTATATCTGAAAAAACTGTCCTTCAAAAATGAGGGTAAGTTTAAAATATTTTCAGATAAACAGAGAGTTTGTGAACAAGAGACCAGCTCAACTAGAAATACTAAAGGGAACGCTACAGGCAGATAGGAAAAGACAGGAGAGAGATGTTTGGAGAAGAGTGTACAGATGAAAACTATCATAAAAGTAAAAGGAGACAGAGAGGAAAAATAAGATATGACATATAAAATCCAAAAGACAAAATGGCAGAAGACTGTACCATCTTTATAGTAATAACATTAATTGTTAATGAATAAAATCCCCAATCAAAAGATAAAGACTGGAAAAAATGGATTAAAAAACAGGACCCAACTATATGCTGTCTACAAGAGACTCACTTTGGACCCAAGAACAGAAATAAGTACA
Source organism: Myrmecophaga tridactyla (assembly GCA_004026745.1). Classification (NCBI taxonomy): domain Eukaryota; kingdom Metazoa; phylum Chordata; class Mammalia; order Pilosa; family Myrmecophagidae; genus Myrmecophaga; species Myrmecophaga tridactyla. Next base: position 34,593 of record PVIY010026238.1, read on the forward strand.
AAATGAAAGGTTGGAACAAGATATTTATGCAAACAGCAACCAGAAAAGAGTGGAGGCCGCTATACTAATATCAGACAAATTAGACTTCAAATGTAATACAAAAGAGACAAAGAAGGACAGTGGGTATTAATAAAAGGGGTAATTCATCAAGAAGACATAACAAACATAAATATTTAAGTACTGCTCCAGAGAACCCCAAATACATGAGGCACAAACTGACAGCACTGAAAGGAGAAGTAGACACCTCTACAATAATAGTAGAAGACTTCAATATACCATTCTCATCAATAGATAGAAAATCTACACAGATAATCAATAAGAAAATAGAGATGTTGAATAGTATGATAAATGACCTAGACTTAACAGACATTTCTAGAACACTACAACCTGCAACAGTAGGATATATTTTTCTCAAGTGTTCATGGATGATTCTCCAGGATAAATCACACATTTGGTCAAAAAACAAGTTTCAATAAATTAAAAAAAATTGAGATTATACAAAAAACTTTCTCAGATCATAATGGAATGAAATTGGAAATCAATAACAGGTGAACGCCAGAAAATTCACAAATATATGGAGGCTAAACAACATGCTCTTAAACAATCAGGGGGTTAAGGAAGAAATTACAAAAGAAATCAGTAAATATTTTGAGGCAAATGAAAATGAAAACACAACATATAAAAACCTATGGCAGGTTCTGGGGTTCCAGGAAGATGGCCAAATAGAGTAGCTCGAGATTAGCCCTGCCATATGGAAAAGTTAGAGAAGGGGCAGGAAGGCGACTCAGGTGGCAGTTTGGTAGTATGGCTGACCTGGGAGAGCCTTCTGCACCACATAAGGCAGCTCTGGTTGCAGAGGCCAAGGAACTGAGAGGCAGAAAGCTGGAGCCTGGTGCGGAGTCGTTGAGCCTGCGGGAGTGCATGGACAGGAGCCGGGGACTAGTAAGTAAGCCAGGCCACTTTCTTTGGGAATGTTACCCTCACCATGCAGCCCATGACCAGCGTCTTACCCCACACTCCACCCAGCCGAACCTTGTCACCCACTCCCATTCCCATCACTCTAGACT
>PVIY010026239.1:0-35658 GCA_004026745.1 Myrmecophaga tridactyla
GATGTTAGAGGTACAGGGAAGGGTAAAGGAGGACGTGGGAGTCTGCCATGACTTCTGGAGGGGTTGTTGGGATGGAAGGATCTAGATTTAGGCAGGGCCTTGATCCTGTCTCAGATGGCGTTCCTGTGGCTGTGACACGTGTGTGCGCTGCGTTTAAGTGCCAGGTGCCTTCAGCCAAGTCGCCACATGCCTTAAGGACGTGGCTGCTACTGCAGGGCACAGTGGGAGACTGAGATGCGGGAAACCGAGACGTGGCTAAAACTTCCCTGAGGTCAAGACACAAAGAAGCCTTAACAAGCATCAGGAGAACTGGTGATAAATTTTGTGTGCCTGGTAGGGTAAACTGATAATTTTGTAAGATTCAAAATATGCAGGGAGAATGGGTTCAAAAGTCCATTTGCACAGGCTCCTGCACGTAGCATTAAAAAAAAAAAAAAAAAAAAGGCAAAGATGCGTTGCATAAAGGCTGGAGTTGGGGTTCCTGATTTGGCAGCGGTTGGCATATGAATCCCGGACCCTTAATGACCTAAATTTGCTTGGTATATGCTGGGAATAACGATGATCACTTCTGTTACCTAATATGCCCCGAATGCCTGCCAGGGGGCCAGGCACTCCTATTCTTGTAGTTATTTAATCCTCACATCAATCTCATGTGCAGGTATCATTACACTGCCTTACAGACAAAGAAAATAACTTAAGATGTTTCATCACCTATGTCAAGCCACACAGCCCTTGGTTCAGCTACTTAAAGAGCTACTAAATTTCGGCGCATCCAGAATGGACTCCTTGGGGTCTCTGTGCTTGGCTTGGACCGGCCAGATCCCATCTGGAACGAGGGGGTGGTGTCCTGAGGTCACGACATGGAGAAGGGTGCCCCCCGGTGGGACCAGACACGGGGACTGGGGAAGGCCGAGTCTGGACCCGTGTCTGGATGTGCTGTGGTCCTTTGGCTGAGGGGGATATATTGTGATGTTCCTGAGAACAGAAATAAATTCAGGGGGTGGGACTTAGTATGGAAGCATAGTTCAATTTATAATTGCAACAAATTGGGACCTTAAAGAGTTCAGTGATAATACAGGAACGATTAAATGCTTCTATAGCCGTACAGTGACATACTAGGCACCCGTTAAAGATGTCGCTCTGTATTACTCATATTTAAAGGCATATTATGTAAAAAGACAACAGTTCTGTTTTAATTTTAAAAATATATATACAAGTGATAGAATGCCTGCCTGAGTGTGTATATTATACATATATATATTTATATATAATATACACACACACATATGGATATTTTTACTTATTCTGATGGGGGGAGAATGTGTGAGAAAGAAAAGGAGAAACAGAGATGAGGAAGCGGCTATTTCTGTTTCCCCGTCTACCCAGCTGTAACAGCTGATAGCCTTTGGCGGTGACGCAGGTGGTGGGAGGGAAAGGACAGGTTCTCGTATGGCTTTTGGACACAAGGGCTTCATTTGTGAACGAAGGCAACAGAAGGTTGAGATTATATGGTACCTTTAAATAGCACAGTCTGGTCTTGGTTCAAGGGGGAGAAAAAAAGGACCCACACTGAATTTGAGTGCAAAAAATAAATATAAAATTTATTAAAACACCCACAATATTTTAAAGATACCAGGAGTAATACAGTTCACAAACCCAGTTGTTTGTGTAAATTATAATAAAATACAAATCAAAAAAGGATACATACTTGCAATTTCTAGGCACCCTAAATTAAATTTACCAAAAAACACTGGGGAAGAAGGGATGGTAGGGAGGGGGTAGCTCAGGAGGCAAACCGATAAAGTGGGAGGAAAAAAATATTAACAAAAAGGTAAAAATGATACAAAATAAAATTATCAGCATAAATTTACTGTACTAAGAATATCTACAGTTTAATAATACACATCCTATTGCCTTGAGACATTGCAAAAAATCTACCATTCATCCATCAACCCCAGATAAACTTCATTTCAAGTAGCCACAGTTACAAAGTCAAGACGGAATATTCAAGTATGGTTGTTAAGTTCACCTCCATTGGAAGCCAAGTAACCAAACAGGAATTCGAAGAGAAGAACTAAACACATCAAAAAGCAACAGGGATTCTAGATTAAGTCTAACGCATTAATATGCCACAAGACGACCTGCCCTTGCTTCTTTTTTTTTTTTTTTTAAGTTAGAATAAGTGAAAAAGAAATGACATCACTCCTGTTTCTCTCCCTCTTTGTCCCCTCAAAAGAGAAAAGTTGAAGATGTTAGAACCAAGAAAATTTGGATTTTCAAATGCGCCAATTAGTTTTTAGAAAATCCCTATGAGAATAGCGATAAGTTATCCCTGAATGACGGATAGTCAAAATGAGAAGACAGCAAACAACCACAACAAAAAACATCCCTGATATCAGAATAGAAGCATATATGAGGAACTAGGCCAAATCGCTCACTGATTCTTAGGCAAAAAGCAACTGTAGACCTTGGATTTCTGTGCTGCGTTCTCTGCTCAGGGGAAAGCCTATTGCTCTGCTTTGCTGGCAGCACTCTGCAGGAAGGGCTGGGAGCACCAAGCAGGGGGGCTCCCACACTCAGACCTCTCCATCATCTAAAAAAAAAAACCCTCCCTGCATGCGTGGGTGTGGGATTTTAACATATGCTGGGGGTATGCACCACAAAAAATGTTCCTTTTAGCCCAGGGTATGTCAGCCTATTACAGATGCAGCTGGCTTAAAAAAAAAAGTTTTAAGGGAGTCATTTCAAATGACAGCAATGATGACTGAGAAAGCTCAATGAGATGGGCATAGGAAATTCACATTTTATTCAAAAGCAAAACTTTAAAAAAAGAAATAGCCATGCTCCTTCCTTTAGGTGTTCTACAATTTTAACTGCTGAAGAATGAAAAATAAAATGACCCCCAATTCTTAAAGGTCGCGTATGTCATCAAAGCATAACATGCAGGTGTCAGATCCTCATGGAATCTACCAAAGATGTTGCAATGTCCTGTTTTTGAGGTATTTTAAAAAATTACTGTGACAGTGGATGACACAAATGGAGCTTCCTGTTGAGTTTTTAAAACATCAACTCCTGTGGACCCAAGAAGAAATTCAGAATAGCACCAACTAAAAAGCAGCCGCAGTGGCATCAGATGAGCAAAGAAAGCTCCTTTCTTTAGTTGGGACATGAGCTGTTACCAACCAGGGACAGAAGCAACACTGGACGAAGGCTGCAGGGGACAGGAACGAGCACCGCTGCCCACCGTGGTCCCAGCCAGTGCCAGCCAAAGAAGGGGCTCCATCTGGCTTGGCCCAGCCCACCTCGGGGAGCAAAGTGCCCTCGGGTCTCCCAGAGACATCGGTGTGACCCGTGGCACCCGTGGATTTCCTGCAGGAGGAAAACACATGTTCCCGGCTGTGAGAATGCCTGCCTCTTCAAGGAGGCAGGGGTCCCCAATGTCCCCTCCCCCGGAAAAAGGCTCTTCACCCTTTCTTTCTCATTAGACCTGAGAAAACAGGTTTGAAGCCAAAGGACCTGCTAGGCCAGGGGGGTCCACTCCCATCAGAAGCAAAGGAGCTAGCTGCCTTCTCCACTTTTTTTTGTTTGGCCACTAAGGGAAAAAATAAAACAGAAAAACTGCTCAGAGCAGATCATAGCACGGTCAACAGAGATGTAAGAAGACAGCACCAAAACGGGAGGGGAAGGGGGGGGAGCCAAGAGAGACCAGAGCCCACCTTATTTTTGGTTGGTTGTGGTTTTGTAATGTTGATAGCACCTCAGCAAGACAGGATCAGGGACAGTCACACTGAAACACCGTAGCACCATTTTATTTAGACTATTTCAATTCATAAAAAAATGCTTCCTAGTCCATAAAACACACTTCAGTAACAAAAGGAAAGAGATATTGGTCGAGGCACGTCAGGGATATAATTTTAGCTTTCCACCAGCGCTGCCTTGGTTTGAGACATCCTGGTGGTTAAACTTCAAGAAGAAAATGTGGCTGGATCTCACTCAGACTACATTACCATCTACTCATCGTCAACCATCCTCGCACACCTACTGCTGTCTGATACGAAGCTATTAAGCTCTGGTACTTCTTTCCTTGCTTTAGCACTTTCAAAATTCCTTGCTCTGCGAACTGTTTCCAAAAGAGGCTGGTGGAAGGGCCAACAGGGGGGCACGTTATCATCTCTTTCCATGCACGCCACTTGTCATCTCGGGGAGAAGGCAAAGCAGTACCCATGAAGCTGGGTGTGGGAAACTTAGGCCCTGCTAAAAACCAAAACAACAAAACACAAACACAAAAAAACCCAATCCAAGAAACACCTTTAATCCAGATTGCCAATAGTCAGATAACGGTTTCTTGAGCTAGCACCAGTTATTTAGTGAGAACCTGCTGCATAAGCGATTTTTATCTTAAAAATCTCTTAGCACAGAACTTTGCAAGTACTTCCCTTGCACGCAAGATGCAGGGAAAACAAAACAAAGCAAAAAAAAAAGGGAACCAAACGTCCGCACGGCATGTGGATGGTGTCCGTGGACGGGGCACGCTGGGGAGATGACGACTGCTAGGATTCCATCACTTTCTGTTGCTATAATATTAACCACTCTTAAAACTTGGTCATGCTGTTAGGTTCTTCAGTTGCAATGGCTTTATTTTTCTTCTCATGATAAAAATGTCTGTTAATCACCTTTAGGACTTAAAAAATGATAGTGCCAGTAAAAAATAAAAATTTGATTTTTCTCTTTAAGAAACCTTCAGCAGCAAGGGGGGGCGTAGATAGCTGTGCATAGTTACTTTCAAAATATATGTCTAAAGCATGCTAATCTTAATGACTGAGATTTGAGGTAGGTTATACATGTAGTGTGTAAAAATCAGCATGGGCTAGAGCACGGCACCAGCACCACCTAACTCTCAAAACATCACTCTACGGGGGATGGGAACGTCCAATGGAGACTGCCTCTTGACTTATCTCTCAGCAGCCTGTTTCCTAACCTAGAAATTTATGAACCAAAGGCTGTTTGGGCTGGGGGGGACAGAAGTCACACGCTTTTAGCTTGTATCAATTTCTCCTTTCATCTAATGGCTTTGCTACCAAAGGGTGATGAGGGGGGAAAAGTAGATTTGACATACATCAGGAAGATTCACGCGCACCAAGAATCGGAATCACCTGGGTTACACTCAGGACCTCCCAAACCAACAGCCAACCTGGGGCTTTTCACGGGCCATACAGACGGTCACAGTCTCAAAATGTTTCGCAAAATATTATTGTATTTCTTGCTAAGATCATTTAAAATGATGTTTTCAAGGCACCCCCGCATCTACCTAAGCACAGAGTCAAATGAGACCTGCATAAAAGTACTGATGCGATAAGCAAAATAGCATTTAAAGGACCCAACTTTTCCTCAAAACTAGAAAATTAGCATGCTCATTAAAGACTCTGCTTCCTTTTAGCTTTTCAAACTGAAAGTCAGAGGTTTTCCTATAAATCTGAGTTCTGAATAATTCTAAATCCTGAAAAGCTCTTGGGTATTTATTTCAAAAGCAATAATATTTCATTTTTTTTGTCCTGTAAAATAAATGCAACTTTACAGAATATGGTAAAAGTGAAGGATAGACAAAGCACGTTAAATATTCAGCTACTATTTACAGTTCTCCCACAATTACATGTTAAAACATACTTTTTTTTTTTCAAGTTGCTGTTTAAATCTAGGCAAAAGTGCTTAAAAAAATCTCTATTTACAGTTAAAACCAGACCACATAAATGCTCAGGACGTTTTACAGCCATTCTCCACCAGTGTTCCAGGAACGGTCACAGCAAACACCCAGCAGCTCAGTCCTCAGCTCTTACACAAGGCACCTGGAAGCGCAGGAACTTGCCTTCAGCATCGTCATCTGATTGTTAAACTCGTTTTACAAAGACCCACATCTGAATAAAACTGCTCAATAAATATGTGATGTTGATCCTAAAGCAGGGCTCGGTTTCCATTCACCACGCGGCCACATCCCCTCTGTGCACAGACAGGACGAAGCCTCCCACTCACCAGACATGTCCACATGGGTAGCCTGATATTTCTGCTAATACCACAGGAAAAGCAAACACTCCAAGAAGTCTGACTGTTGTAGAGGAGATGCCTCCACCTGTCAGGCCCGACCTCTCTCAACAACGTCTCAGAATTTAAGCACCACGTTCTCATCTCAATGAACTGAACGAATGCACCAGAATTTTAGAATGGGCGTGGTAAGGTGGGTGGAGAGGGGCGGAGGAGAAGGAGAAAAGGATCCAATAGAGAAATGGCACCCATGAGGGAGGAAAATCATAGCGACCTGTTGAAAATGACGCTTGCATTTTTAAAAGGAAGTGTAGCCGTCCCCACCCCCCTCAAATGAGAGCATGGAGTGGGGCGGGCTCAGGTGGGAAGCATGCACCATTATCCGATATGGAAATCCAGGAATACTAATAGATGTGTTAACTGCTGTCCCACTGGTTTGCTGACCTCCTGCAGGATTCCACCTGCCCAAGAGTCAAAGTCCCAGCACAATACCACAGCACCAGGCTCCGATCAGCTCCTGCGCAGCCAGCGCAGGGCCGGTGGTTCACAGCTTGGGTTCGACTTCTTGTTTTTAAAGATACAGTAGCCCTTTTTCGGTATCAGCACAGACTTTGGGGGCATTAAAAAAAAAAAAACTGCCACTGAGACAAATTCTTTCAGCCCAGCATTAATCAGCTTCGTGGACAGGGCTCTCTGAGAGCCTTCTCAGCTCCAGCAGCACCAGGAGGCGCTGCCAGGGGACCTTGCTGTCACGTGATTGATACATAACAGAGGATTCAGTGTGGAGACTAGCAAAGCTTGAAGCCTTCCTTCTACTTCCAACCTGGTTTCTGAGGAAACAGACGCCAGCATCAGAGGTGCCTGGCCCAGGGCACGTGTTCCCTCCTCCATCCCTCATCTCCCCACTTATCGGCTCCCAATCAGTGGCCCTGATGTTTTTCTACAGATTCTCCCGTCCTACAGGAGGGGCTGGCTGGGTGCACGCTGAGCACTCGGGTTGTGAGGGGCGATGGCAGCTCCCAGGAAGAGGCAGCCAGACCGGGCAGGGGCGAGCACTGCGGGCCTTTCCTGCTGAGCCTTTACCATTACTTTTGTCACTTTAAAAAAACCCAATAAATACACATTTTAAATGGAATTTAAAACTACTCCTTTGTGAAAGGACACTATAAACTTTCTTTCCATTATTGTGATATACAAGGATAGAGTTTTAAAAACAAAGAGAAAATAACACCCTCCCTCCCCCAAAACGAGGAAAAAAACAAAAACAAAAACAAAACAAATCCACCATGGAGATATAAATATTAAGATCACGGAAAAAAAATCACCCGACAGCCGTAGTTTCTTCTTCAAAGTGCTGGGGAAGTAGGGGGAAGGGAGGGGCGGGTCAGTTCTGAGGTTTGGACCATAAATACATATATATGCGCATCTATATATGTATATATAGATAAAAAGACTTCTGCACCCCCAACCCGCCCCCCCAGGTGTGAGGGCAAAAGCACCACAGAGGCAGCTCGGGCAGGGCCCGAGGCTGAGGAACGCTGGCTCCCAGACACCTAGATCCAGCGGCTGTAGGGGCCAGTGACCTTCGTGTAGGCGTAGGAGGACACGGTGACCGCGGAGTCCGTGGGCGCGGCCAGCGCCTGCCGCGTGGGGACCACCCCCTTCTGCTCCTTCCCCTGGGGATCAGCGACGATGGCGCCGCCCCACTTGCGCTTCTTCCCGTACAGCTTGGCCTCCTGCTGGCCCAGGCCCAGGCGGGCCGCCTCCTCCTGGCGCGCCCTCGCCCGCTCGGCCAGCTGCTTCATCTTGGCCTCCCAGAGCGCCAGCCCGTGGTTGGGCTGGTTGAGGTTCTTGTGCTGGTAGAAGACCAGCGAGATGCGCGTGGGGTGGCAGCGGTTGGGCTTCTTGAGCGGCGTGGTGGCGTGCAGCTCGCGCCGGGCGCACTCGATGAGGATGGAGCCGTGCGCGGGGGCCACGGCCACGCCGCCGATGTTCTCGTCCAGGAAGTTGTGCTCACTGTCCGACCACAGCTCCTCCTCCTCCTCAACGCCGACGCCCGCCTTCTCCTCCTTCGCCAGCCCCTTGCTGGGGGGCTCGTCGGCTGTCCCCTCGTCCAGGCTGAAGGGATCCCACAGCTTCTCCTCGGACTTCAGGGCCCCGAACAGTTTCTCACTGGAGCCCAGGGGCATGCTGAAAGACTGCCAGGCTTTGTCCAGTGGGCCGGCCCCTGGGGTTGGAATCCTGCTCTCCTCCCCTTTTATGGGGCTCCACAACTTCTCTTGGAACCCAGGACCTCCCTTCAGGGCTGAGTTGAAATCCCCCGTCCCCAGTGCCCACGGCTTCTCAGCCAGGCTGGGCCTAGCCAAGGCTGAGGCTCTGTTCCCGAACTTGCAGGGGCTCCAGGGTTTGCTGTGCAGCCGTCCTCCGGGCGGGGGAGCTGGCTGCGAGCCCTCGCTGGGGAACAGCCCCCACTGGCCATCCGAGAAGTGGGAAGGGGTCAAGCAGCTGGCCCCAAAAGAGCCAAGCTTGTCGGGGACGATGGCAGAGCTCTCTCCAGGAGGGAGAACCCCCCAGCTGCCACCCACACTGTTAGTCCTCTTAGGGGACAGGCTTGGGCCTCCTGAGTACTGTCCCCACAGGTGACTGGGTCCCCCGTTCTGAGATGCCTCGGGCAAAGGCGTTTTGCCCATCTTACCGGGGTCTCTCGGTAGAGATTCAGCTGGGGCCAGTGGATCTGTTGGCTCTTGCTTGATGGATCTGCTGTAGCAGTTGGAGCTCTGTGCAAAGGGAGAGGGGTCCCTGGCTGCCGGGTGAATCTGGGGGGCCCTGGGAAGCAGATACTCCTTGGGGCCTGGATAAGCAGGCTGCTGGTGGTGAGGAGTGGGGTGGTGGGGGTCCGTGGGAACAGCCTGGCCAGGCAGCTCGGCAAACTCAGCACCACCGTAGGCCGGGCTCAGGCTGTTGTGCAGAGCGTGCAGGTCTGGCTTCTTCTCAAAAGCGCCACTGCTGCCACTGTGACCCCAGGTGCCAGGACCCAGGAACTGGGAGGGGAAGACGGGGTTGCTGGATGGAAAGCCATAGTAGCCAAAGGAAGGGAGAGCATACTTGGAGTGGAAGCCGTTGACGGAGGTCAGGCTGGGCTGTGCATAGTAGGAGTGGTAGGAGTACACGCTGTTCACGCTGTAGGGGTCGGAGGGCCGGCAGCTGCCCAGCACTGAGTAGCTCTCCACCACCGCGTTGCTGCTGTATTTGAAGGAACTGAAGTGGTTCTGAGGCTCCACCTTGATGGACGGCTTCAGGCCTTGCTGGGAAAATCCACCCTTGAGGGCCAGGCCTGGGGAGGAGAGAAGGCAAGACAAGAGAAGGAGCACAGAGAACCACAGCCAGGAGGGGCCCTAGCAGGAAGACCAGGTATGGAACCTACCCCCCCTCCACCAAAGGAAGTCCTCTCCCAGGACAGGCAGGGCAGGTATGATGTGCCCCATCCAGGCCCGGCCCCACAATGCAGCCAAAAGCAGGCCTTTCTGCCTCTTCTCCCCGTGGACACACCACTGGTAGAACCTATCCGTGCTGGCCCCTCCCCGAAAGATGTCAGGAGCACTGCAGGGATGAGGGGAGTGAAATGAGCCTCGAATGCAGGCAGGCAACTGCCCATTGCCCACCAATCCTGCAGCCCCCAGGACACACTGGCATGCCCTGAAGCCACGCTGCCCTCAGACTCTGAGTGGAGAGAACAAGCTAGTGGAGAACCCAAAACTCTGCCTCTCTGCAAAGCTCAACTCTGCGAAGATTGAAATGCCTCTCTGTACTTGGTTCCCAATGTGTCTCCCGTCAGGTTCGGGGTCCTGAGCCGCTACAGCAACCTTTCTGAGCACAGGAAGATAATGGGACGGTCTAATGGCTGAGCAGAGGCCTGGGGCCTCTCTGGAACTCTTAGTGGGATGCAGTTAGGTTGGGTTCGATGACACCACATCACCCCTGGAGGGCACCCTCTCCCCACACACCTCGGTCAACTGGGACGCCCGCCAGCTCCAGGGCCTCCTGCTTGATCTTCTCTGGAGTGCTCAGTTTCTCCTTCTGAATCTTCTTCTTCTCGGCCGCCGCCTTCCTGGCTTCCAGCTGCCGCTGGCGGCAGGACTTGGCAGGCTCGGGCAGGCGCCGGACCTCGCGGGGGAAGGCAGTGAGCACCTGGATGGCGCCGCTGTCCACCTTGGCGTTCTGGCTCTCCTCGCTGCCGAACTCGTCCGTGGCGGCGATCTTGTACAGGGGGAGCACGTGCAGCTGCTCGTCCTCAGGGATCTGGCCCACGCAGCGATTGTCTTCCTTGGTCAGCGTGCAGACCTGTCCCGAACAGGGAGAGGGAGCGTGCCCAGGGGTCAGGGTGGCCTGGGCCTGCCTGTTCAGAGGACCTCCTCTTCCCCCACCGAGCCCCGGCCCCAGCCATCTACTCAGCCCCAGTATTCAACATTAATCTTGGTTTCTAGAGTATCGCCAACATTTAGGGCCTGCCATAAGGCTTGCACTGCCCCCCTACTCACATCATCTTACATGAAGCCAGTGAGGCTGAGAGGGGAGGAAATGACTGGCCCAGGGTCACACCGCCGGCCAGAGGCAGGAGACTCACTCAGACCTCCAGCACAGCATCGTTTCCACTGCCCCGCAGCCACCAACCGGAGCCCTGGCCCTGCCACCTCATCCTCCCTGTCCTGAGCACCTAGCCTCTTTGGCTCTCAAAACATTTTTTCTCATTATTAAAGCTATATGGAGTGGTTATAGAAAATGCAAGCAAGCAAGAAGAAAATAAGTTATCTCCACAATCCCACCACCCAGAAATAATCCCTGAAAACCAGCTGCCATATGGACACACAGAAAAACATTTGCCATATATGCACACGCACAAACAGGGACCCATTTTTCAATAGGGTATTATGCGTTCTTTTTTTCTTTGAATGAACATTTTCCTAAGTGTTAAATTTCTCCTCCAATACGATTTAAAAGCTGTGTAATATTATTCTACGTTACCAGTGTAACCCCACATAACCAAACATTTTAAACTTGTCTCCAATTTTTCCCTACCATTAATAATGCTGTGAGAAATATCCTTTTAGCTACCTTTTTGAAGATACTTAACTCCTCAAAATAAATGCTATGAAGTAGAACTGCCAGATCCCGCCAGAGTGCTTTTCAAAATGATTATCAGTTTTTACTCATACCAGCAGAATGTGCAAATTTCAATTTTCATAAATTTTTGATCACTAATTTTGCCATTAATTTAAGATTTGTTTTTGCTCATTACCAAAAATATATCTTCTTGTCAGTTTGCATCCTGCTGATTACTGAGTTTTGATTTTTTTCATGTTTCCAATTGTATTTCTTCTTTTGTGAGTTTTTTTTTCTTTTGCCCATTTTCCACTGTTTTTTTTTTTTTTAATTGGTGCCAACTGATGTTTCGGTATTAGAGATTATCATTCTATTTGTCACTTGTTACAAACATTGTTTTCCAGCTTGCACTGGCCTTTCAATTTTGATTGGGGTTTATCACTGAATAGAAAGTTAACGTTTTTATGTAGTTAACTAATGCTCTCATTTACAGTTTCATGTTCTATCAAACTTGCTTTTTCTCCAGAGCATGTGTGGGTCTTCAGCTGTGCCTCTGCTTGGACCACTGATCCCTGTGTCCTTTGTGGGCTAGTATGATGTCCAGCCCTGTTTCCTGCCATTCTCTAAAACCCAACCGGGTAAAGGTAAAATGCAAATAAGCAACCGGGCAAAGGCAAAATGCAAATGATCAACGGCCGAGTAAATATTTACAAGGTATGAGAAAAATGTGTTTCTTTCCCTAACGTACAAAGACACCCTAGGGTAGGCCACGGGGGCTCAGTGGCAGAGTTCTCGCCTGCCATGCCAGAGACTTGGGTTCGATTCCTGGTGCCTGCCCATGCCAAAAAAAAAAAGGGAAAATACCCTACAGATGTTAGAAATGATATAGCCATCTTCATTTAAAAAGTATGCAAAGAACATAAATATTCACAAAGATTTAAAAAAAAAAAAAGGTCATGAAAAAGAGGAAAAGATTGCCTAATTATAAAAGAAACACAAATCCAAATTCAATTGCATGTAGGCAAAGATTTTAAAAAGATTGATAAAACCCAGTGTTGCCAAGTAGGTAGAAGAATAATTACTCTGTAAAATGTCCATTTCCTCAGACCTCAAGCAGATTACTGCACTCAAAGGTGTGATAACAATGCTTCCTCCCCATGGTTCATAGAGATGAAAATCTGAAAGCAATTTAAGGTCCATCCAGGGGAGACTGGTTAAGTAAGCGACGGCAGAGCTTTACATACAGCCTGAGAAAATGTGGAAATCAATTGCCATAGAGTGCTGGCCACCGAGTGTCCCAGGGTAAAGGAAAGCGGCTCAGAGAGCAGCACGTGCATATGAAGGGAGCCCGATTGTGTAAGGTTTGCGTGTGGCGCACAAACTCATCCGCCCAAGTGTCTGAAAGGAAGATCACGAAAATGCTAATAGTGGGTTATACTATGAGGTTTCAAGGTGATTTTACTTTTAAAATCTCTGTTGCATTATTTAATTAGAAAAAAGAATTTTCATTTTGGAAAAAAATATTCCTTTTTTTTTTTTTACCCAAAACTCTAGGAGCTCAACTGTGCCGTCACGTCTCTCCTACTCCCTGGTACTCCCCCGCCGCGCTGACCGCCTCGCTCCTAACCCTGAAGTAGCCACCCTTTCTATAGATTTTGGAAATCTTCACAGCATAGTGTAGACAGGGGCCTGCCCCACCTTGCTGGACAAGGGGGAAAGAAGAGGGAGAAATGAAATCCTAGGGTCCAGCTCCCCACAGGGGCACACGCCACCACCAGGAAGGGCAGACCCTGTCCAGCCTCTTCCACAGCCCCACTGGAGCCCTTTATGCTGAGGACCTAGTTAAAAAGTAGAGCCGGAGTGGCCATCAGGCCCTCGAGGGCATGCTCACCCAGGCCCAACCCTCCCTCTCTTCCACTTAACTCATTCCCTGGGAGAGTCCATTTAGTCTCATGGCTCCAAATACAAACTATGTGCTCCCAAAGTCCAAGTTCATTTCCCCAGCCCCTCCCTGCTGACTCCACATCTCCACTTGAACATCTAGCAAGCAGCTCAAAACAGAATTCTTGATCTTTCACCCCATTATGGTTGTTCTCAGTAAATAGCATCAAGACTTGACTAGTGGCTCAAGCCAAAAACCCTGGAGTTGTCCTCAAGTCTCCTTCACATCCCACACCCAGTCCATCAATAAATCCTCTCCCTGCATCTTCAAAATTGTCCCCAAATACACCCAGGCACTCCCCTTCCTCCCTCTCCTGGACTCTCTCAGCCCCCTAAATGGGCCTCGTTGCTCCTATTCTCTCCGCCTCCACAATCACATACTTTGTCCTTGATAAGTGAGGCTGTACCATTCCCCAATTAGGAAAAGCCCTCCAGAGGCTTCCTTTACACCCAGAAGAAAGCCCACAGCCTGCCCTGGCCTTTTGGGCTCTCTATGACCTGGTCCCTGATGCCAGTCTGCTTTCATCAGCCCTCTTCCCTGTGCTGCTCTCTTCTTGCCACATGGGCTTCCTTGCTGTTTTCTGCACAAGGCCGGGCCCCTGCCTGTGCTGGTCCTTCAGCCTGCAGCCCTCCGTCCCAGACGCTCACAGTGTCCTCTCATTTCATCCATGTCAGCTCAATGCCCCTCCTCAGAGAGCCTCTCTGACCATTCACCTAACAGCCTGTCCTCTGACTGCAGCTGCCTCCAGCACAACGCCATGTCACACTTGTGGGCCGGGACTTGGTCCACTGTTGTTCCTTGGCATCTAAAGCAGCATATGGGGCACAGCTGGTACTCAATAAACACTTGCTGAGTGCATGAATTAAGACATTGTGTGGATTAAATCTTAGTGCCCCCAGAGACCTGGAACCCCATGCTAGGTAACTGGGAGACTCCAGCTGCCCACTGAGCTGCACTCTGCAGCATCCACGCTGGCTAATCTGGGTGGATTTGTCAATGAACACACCAGCCTTGTCCATTCACTCTGGGAAGGAGTGGGTAGGAACAGGGGGTAGTCTGGCAAGAGACCTGCAAGAGTTCTGAGAAACCTGTGTCCACGTCCCTGTCTACTCTGAGGCCACCTTTCTGCACAGACCACAGCAGGGCCGCCTTCCGGGAATGTCCCATGGGTGGGGCATCCTTACCACGGTACACCCATTGTAGAGGTTATGCTGGTCCTTGTGGGCGTGAGCGCAGAAGTCCATGCAGGCTGTGACCCCCGAGAAGGGCCGCCCTTCCTTCAGCCCCAGGCGGCAGTCGATTGCTATTTCCTCATTGGTCACCTGTAGGGATGGCCAAGGACAGCTGCTCACATGACCTGAGGTGAGTGACCCTGACCCTGTGTCTGGAGAGACCAGGGCTGGGAGGGAGAGAGGAAGCGCACAGACCCCAGCAGCCTTTCACTTGGGCTGTGGGAGGGAGGTTTTCCTGGCTGAGCCCCGGCTCCAAAAAAGGTAGCTTTCAGGTCCTGGTAGGAAAGACTTCCTTCCGGGTTACCTCGGGTCCCCTTTGTCTCATCTGGGAGATGCAGGAGTGACAGGGGAGAAAAAACTCGAGCCTTGCCAGTGGACACCAGAACCAGCGGGTGAAGGGTCAGTAGGGGGAGAGGGACGAAGTTAGCTTGGCATAAAAAGGGATATTCTCAAAGCATGACACCATTGCTTGGTGTCTGGGCTGGTTTTCCTGTAAGGAGCACACTGGCACCCACTCTCCTGCTTCCCGGCTCAGGGGGTCGGCCAGAGCTCTGGGTGCCCTCTGGGTAGGGAAGGGCCAAGGATACCATACCTGGTTCTGATAGGCCTGGGGGGCCAGCTGCTTGTACAGCGGGGCGACCTCGGTGGCCAGGTCCTGGAAACTCTTCCGAAGCACTTCTTCCTGCGGAGAGAAGAGCAGTCACACACATCCAGAGTGCCCCTGCCAGGCAAGCTGTGCGTGCTGGAAGCTAACTGCTGTTCATGGGAAGCTGAGAAGTAAGGTGTCGGTCGGTGTTTTCACAGGAGGGGTGTGGGGCTGTGTCCATTTTAAAGTTGGGGACACTGACGCTCGCCAGAAACAGCCCCTACATGAAAGCCTGCCTGACTTGCTAAGCTATTGCTCTTCTACATTCTAGCGCAGCTAGAAACAGGTTTTTGCTTTCTAGTGGAGAGTGCCTTAAATCTCTGGTGCAGTATACTGGGTACATAAAAACTGTAAGTGATGAGTACGGCTCCTTCTTCCTCCATGACAGTCAGGAAGGCAGAGTGGCAGAGCAGTGGTCAGGGTTGGTGAAATTCCATAGCCAGCCAGGCCCAGAACGTGCTGGACACAGATGGACTTTGAAGGTTTAATTCCTAGATTTGTCCCATCTAATGTGTCAGTCACTAGCCTCAAGAGGTCACTGACATATAGATTAATTTTCACTGAAATTAAATAGAATAAAAATTCAGTTCCTCTGTCACACTAGCCACATCACACATGCCACATGAGGCCAATGGCTACTGTACTGGACAGAGCAGATACAGAACATTTCCATCAGGATGGAAACTTCTGTTGGACAGTGCTGCCCCAGACACAGTCATGTTTGGCAGACAGCCTCTCCCCAGGGTCCCCTGAGAGCAGCAAGTGGGGCTAGTGGACTGTCCTAGCAGGTCTCAAGCACAGGCACAAAGCAGGAGGAACTGGGGAGAGAAAAACAGTGAAGTTCACAGAATTAGGAATGGAGAGAGACAATGGCTCCACCGTGCATGCAGTGGGAGCCCAGGGCTCAGCCACCGTGCCTGCACCAGCCTGAGCTGACAGAGCCACAGCCACCTCCCTGGGTCGTCCAGCAGTGCCCGGGCCTCATGGTGCTGAGGCTCACAAGTTTTGGGGAAACATGAACCTGAGTTCAAATCCTGGCTCCAGCATTTACTAGTGATGTGGCTGTGGGCAAGGCATTTACCTTGTTTGTAAACAGGAGGGGACAAAAGTACCTAGATCACTGGATGTCATGAAATTAAGTGCCCGGGAAACGGTGGCTGATGTAATAGAGAAAGCATCTGTGAGAAATTAAACCAACATATTTTCATTCATGATCATTTCTAGTTCCTGGCAGCCATGGGGCATCTCCATTCACGGAAGCTGTCGCATTTGCTGCTTCCGAAGGAGGGTGGGTGCCGTCTCATATGAAAGTCTAGTGTCAAATCAGACTATTTTAAGCTCACACAATAGTTTAAAAGCCAAGCTTTGAGGAAAAAGGGGGTTTTAAATTGAGAAATGCTTCCTCTTAATTATGACAAGCAGAGTGTGGAAGTCTGAGCCCAGAAGTTTACCTGCACTGTGGAGAGAGGATGTGCCCAGGGGAAGGAAGTCCCTGCCCCGTGGGCACAAGTGAAGCCCTTTGGGACCCAGTACCCCACTCTCTCAGGCCTCCAGCCCCAGGCAGGAGGGAGAAAAGCTAGAGGGGAAATGACAGAGAGCCCAGAAGGGTTTGTGCCCTCTTTGCCTTTGGAACGCTGAGAGGCGACCACTTCTCGGAATGCCCTTCACAACACAGGCAACAGGGGAGAAATGGTCAAAGGCGGGATGGCCGGACCTGATGCCCCTGGCCCCCACAGCTTAGGCACAGCCTTTAGTGGAGACCCCGAGAGGCCCAGGAGTCGTGCTGCCAGGAGGAAAGGGGAAGGCCTAGGGGGAGGCCTGCACTCCAGGTGGGGAGGCTGCAGATGGGGCTCCAAGCCCAGAGGCCGTGCTGCGCAGTGCCAGCCCAGAGCTGGAGCCCAAGGACCTGCGGTGGACAGAGCGAGCGCTGGACACAGAGACTCTGCCCAGCAGCCAAGCAGGTGAGGATGCCTTGGAGAGTCCAGTAAAGACCTAGCGGGTGGGCCCAGGACCAGAGGAGCCTTCTCTTACCCTGTCCACCTAAAATATGTCCCAGGAAGAACGAAGGGAAGAAATAACCCCTCGGGAGGAATTTGAATAGATACCTTAAAAAAGCCTGTTCTGAACTAGAGGAGCTGAGTTATCTATAATTGGCAAGTCTAATTTCTCACTCACTGCCCACCTCCAATGCCTTCTTTCACAGGAAGATAAGGTCAGTTTAAAAAATAATAAAGCAAGTTACACTTTCTGCCTGAGTCACGATGTGTTAATTCTTTCTCTACTGTGACTGCTGAAGGCCAGGTAGAGAGGGAGTGTATTGGTGGGGTCCCGTGGAGCTCGGCTCACCTCTTTGGGATTGTCCCCGGTGAGGCGGAACTTGCGAGGTGTCTTGCTTCGAGCGTATTTGCAGCCGTTGAAGTACATGCTCCAGGAGCAGCCAAAGGAGAAGGAGGCACCACAGGTGTTGGGGTCTTTGCCTTGGCACGCGCAGGTCCGGCTGCAGCAGACACTGCAGGTCAGGTCATACCCAGACAGAGTTTTCCCCTTCCTCGGGGGAAGCCCTGCTTCTGCCATCTTCCTCCTTCCTCAGGGGGAGCCCTGTCGACGCCTGGTATCCACCAGGCACCCAGTGACTGAACCACATCCTCTCCTGCTTCAAACTCCTCTCTCGCATTTCCTTGGGTAGAAAGCCATCTCTGAGTGGCCTGTTCTGCCCCTACCCCTGAGTCTAAAGAGTCTACAGGAGTAAGCAGGAAGAACCTACTTTAAAAACCCAATTAAGTTTGTACTTTTCCTTAACTCAGCATCTTGACCAACTCCAACTCAGACCTTACCATAGGAAAATAATGTGAGCCAAAGTCTGAATACACCTGCTGCCTACCATCCCAGACACTGGCAGGCTTTTAAACAAATAAACACGGGAACTAAAATTCAACATTTAACTAAAATCTGGAAACAACTCAAAATGCCCTTCAATGGGAGAATGGATAAATTGGAGTTAATCCATACAGTGGAATGTTACTCAGCAGTAAAAAGGATGGGGCTGCTGACACATGCATCGATACAGAAGACCTGCAGAAACATGCTCAGGGAAGGAGCTGGACTCAGAGGCTACATGCCAGGGCTCCATTTATACGATATTCTTGCCGAGGCAAATCTACAGGGACAGGAAACAGGTTGGTGGATGCCAGGGGCAGAGGATATGGAAAGGAATTACTAAAAGAGGGGATGGGGGAATCTCGGGGGGTGATGGAACTATTCTGGTGGTGTCCATGACTGTAAATGTTTGTCAAAATTCTCAGAACTTACTTAATTTAGGAAATGAGAAAAAAAAAACCCACAAGTAGGTTCTGTAACTATCACCGACCCCTTACATGTATGGGGGTTTAGAATGATTTCACACTTGTTACCATCATCAGAATGTCAGAGCTTATCGGGGGCATGAGGGTGAGGCTGAGCCAAGTCAACAGACCCTCCTAACTGGGGCAGGGACGCAGCGCCCGATGCCACAGCCTGAATTCTGTGGGACAGCACCCTGGAGACGGGGAGGGGAGCGCACAGAGGAGGCCCAGCCCAGCGCCCCACAGGGAGACCCTGGCCTGGTCCCCTGCCCACGTACTCATCATTGAGGCCGCATCTCCGGCTGGTGGGATTCCCGTACTTCCGCAGGGTGTCGGTGAGCTCCTGGTAGAGGGTGTCACTGAGGCTGCGGGGGATGCCCTCCCAGGCGAGGATGAGGATGACGATGACAGCGTTCTGGCAGTGGTGTCCGGCCCGGTGCCGCACCAGGCAGAGCAGCTTCTCCTCCTGCGTGTGCCTGCGGATCACCTGCAGGGGTGCGGGGCGGGCGCTGTCAGCTACAGGAGCCAGGCACCCACGCCTCTTCGCACGGCCGCCACGCGCCCCCCGCCCCTGCCGAGCAGACCTGGGGGTGCAGGTCTCAGGGCAGTGTCCCTGGGGGTCACACCCTGGCGGCAACAACCACACAGGCTAAGCGACCGTATGATTAGGGAATGAAAAATACAAATGTGATTTTTTTAAAACAGCAAAATAAAAATGAATGACTATACTAGAATTACTTTCCAGAAAGCTACAATCTCCAGATGAGTCCCTGGACCAGATAAGTCCTGAAATGCAGAGGGGCCAGCCTCTCCAGAACATCAGCTAGTTCCATCCCCCAATCGCACATTATTCACAGCCCTTTCCAACATGAAAAAGTTAGAATGGGCATAGCCCAAATACCCCTAAAGAGTGGGAGAAGGATCAAAGGAGAAGGAGGAGTTATAACAGAAAAGATAGGATTTAACAAATGAGTATGACTGCTGAACGTTAAATTGATATTTCTTTTAGTCTCCAGTGTCTTGGAGCAGCTAAAAGGAAAAACTTAAAATTGTGGAACTGTAACCCATACCAAACTCTGAAATCTGTTCTATAATTGTTGCAGTGTGCTTTGAAACCTATTGCATTTTTGTATATATGTTATTTTTCATAATAAAAATACATAAATAAAACCCAAAAAACCCAAATGACTATAAACTCTAATTTACTGATGACTTTTATGGGCTTAAGAGTTAAGATACGCAAGTAACACTACACATCAAATACATCCTGGGATCATCCATTGGTCCTGAAACACCTGCAGAGAAAATGCTGCCTTTCTGGGTGTTTTTAGGTAAAAAGTGAGGGCCTTGGGGGCCGCACCCTTCTGCTCCTCAGGATCCCACCGCTCCCTCGTCCACTGGTTCCCGAGAGAACACCCCAGCTCACAGAAATGCAGCTCAGGGTAAAGGGTCCCGGGAGCTGAGGAATGATGGAGCCAAATCTCCCCAAAGGAAGCCCAAGCGATTCTGTGACCAGACAGGACGTGGGGGGCTGTGGGAGGGGGAGATGAGGGCAGCCCAGGAAGGGCTTCGAGTGGGACACCAAGGTGCAAGGACTCAGCCCTGCAGATCCTGCAGACAGAGGCTCCACCCAGGGTGCTAATTTCTCGTGCTGTAGAAGAGGAGGCTAAGGCAGGGAGAAGGCAGCGGACCAGCAGGGAGAACCGCTGGGAGACCATCACAGGCAAAAACGGAGAAGGCCCCATACTATGGCAGTGGAAAACTAAATAGGAAAAGGAATGGATTCAGAGACACTGAGGAGAAAAGTGTGTCGTCATCTCCCCGACTCCACCTGACAGTATGGGCCGAGGGACAGGGAGAGGCCCTAAATGACTTCCACGTCTTGTGGCTTAGGGGAGAGGTGGGAAAGGGTGTCGTTTACCGACAAGGTTTTGGGGAACGTGCTGCGGTTCAAACACTTTGGAACGGCAGAGTGGATATTGCTAGGGGACCCCAACAAAGCAGGTCTGGAGGCCAGGATGTGTCTGGGCTGGAGACAGACTCGGTCACGAGACGCTCAGTGTGGAGAGAGCTCTACGGGGACAGTGACACTGGCAAAATAAGGACAGCGGGCCAGACGTGACACTAGGAGTGCCGTGGGCCATGGCAAACCGAAAGGCATTTGCCCCTTCAAAGAGGGGGCAGCCAAGCCTTCTCCCGTCTACCACTGCCTGGCAGGATTCCAGTTCGGTAGAGCTAAATCTTCCAATTTTCAAGGAAGCAAATGGAAGTCTCCCTTTTAAAAACATGTGTACCAAATTTAAATTTGTAAAAGACACTCTGCAGGCTGAACAAAGCATACCCCTGGGTGGGCCGTGAGTAGGAACTTTGGGCTACAGCAGAATTGGTGCTTCCTCATCAAAACATCAATCACATCATTGTTTTTTCAATTGTTTTTTAAGGAATCAGTAACTCACAAACACGACATTCTTACAGTGTTAGAATTCACATGTTCGCGATGGGCTTCCCCACAAGAGGGTAAGCCCTGCGGAGGCAGAGAGCACGTCCCTTCCACTGCTTCATCCCTGAGCTGGGACTGGTGTGGGCATCAACACATACATACAGCACATCACACACACACACACATACAGCAACTGGTAAGACAGCCCTCACCGCATCTAGGGTTTCTGAGGCACCGTCACAGCCTTCCACTCAGGGCAGCTCACCAGCTAATCGCACTCCTGGGCTGTGTGCTCAGAGCACACAGGGAGACAGCAGACCCAGCCTGCTCAAGCTGTGATCTATGCCACGTCCTTTTGGTTTCCCAAGTGGCACACAAACGTCACGAGGCATGAGCAGATTGCACTCTGCAGCCACACCCTCCCAGGCCTATGGATATACTCCGAAAACAATCCAGGGGGGTTTCCACCCACACTCCCATGAAGGAACCCATCAGGATGAAATGCACAGAAGTGCAAAGGACAGCGGCCAATGAAGCACAAATACACCAATATCCAAACACGACAAGTGAAACGGTTCACATCCATCATAGAATCTTACGGCTCATCAACACCCCTCTGGTTTCTGAGCAGGACTTCTCAAGCACTGGACCAAGAGCAGCACAACGTCCAGAGAAACTGAAAACTTCCTCCCCTGACTTCCACACATGGTGCTTCATTCTAACTCCTGGGGTTTCCCAAATCAGTCCCCTCCTCCATGCCCCCAACAGGCCTTCATGTACCTGCCTTCTGACCTGCTTAGCCTTGCAGACTGGCACGGAGCATACTTGAGGCTCCTCTATCAAAAGTCCATTCTGCTGTCCATGATGTGTGCTTCCAGCATGCCTGTGTATTTTCCGAGTCTTTGAAAGGTGCGGCTGTGCTCTCACTCATACACTCAGCTACCTGGTACGCTTTTGGTATTTATTTTATGTATGCCACTCTAAAATCAGAGATCACAGGGAGCTCTCTGGGTTGCTCCGCTGCTTCCGCAGGTCATTCTCTCAATGTCTACGGCGTCATTTGTTGGGCTCCCATGGTGTGCCCTGACTTTGTCCCCCAACATCCCAGCCAGTCAAGCCTGAACCAATCAGGCACCAGCCCTTAGCTGAAGGTACTGGTTGGGGGTCCGGACTGCAAACAAAGATGTGAATGCTGGTTGGAAAAGAACACCCGGGCTCTAGCCATGGGACCGCATGGGGTGGGAGAACCATGGGAGATGTCGGCCCCACAGGCTGGATGCCGACACTCGCGGCCACCGAAAACAATCCATCCTTGGCATTTGTGGGTCACTCCAGCAGGGCTGGCAAGGAGAAGGGAATACCTGCCCCTGCTTACCCAAAGGAAGTGGAACTCTTTTGGAGAGACCTTCCCACCAAAAGACATACAGTATTTGGTGAATGCGGAACCCAAAACCACAGATGCCCACCACACAAATGAAGTGGCTAGAAAAGAAAAGCAAAATAACACAACTGGGCCCTGCCACTCCCTACCCCTTAATAGTTCTGTAATCTACTGCCCATTTGTTCTTGCCATAATCAAACAAGAAATGTCTTTCCTCTCTTCTTTTTCGTTCATTTATCAGAGGTGGCTTTCCCTGTCTTCTGGGAACACTGGCACTAGGTGCTCCCTTCTCCCTGGCCTTTTCTTCCAGAGCAGCTCAGGGGTACCCACAGGGCTACTCTGGCCTCGGACACCATCTCCAGCTCAATGTGCCCATGGGATCTGGGTGTCCGTCCACAGGCTCCGAGGACTGAGCTCCCCCTGTGCTACACCCTGCCTCTTCTCACAACCACAGGACCTGGTGTCACGCTTTACCTGGCACCTCCCTCCCCGCCTCTCTGGTGTCCTGGTCTCCAGGCAGACCTCTTCCCAGGCCTCCACAGAGACCTGCAGAGCCTGCGTTAAGAGTTAACTCTTCGCATCCACATGCAGGGACTGGAAATGCATGTTCCCTTCTTTAGTGTCATCCACACAGCCAGCTGTTCTCCTTCCTTATGGTGACAACTTTTCCTGAAGTCCCTAATGTTAGCTGGAAAAGTTTCTAATTATTCCTGCGCCCCAAAGATTTTCAATTTCCTGCCCCAAGACTTTAGAACTCCTAAACAACCATGTGCATTAGCAGGCAAAAGAGGCAGTAGTTGCTCTACCGCAGATATCTATCATTTTCCTGATAGGGTCTCTGGGAAGACAGCACCCCGCCCTGAGTCCATATCAGACAGACACGATCAACCTCCCACTGTGTGGACTTTCCTCCACTAGGGCCCACAGGCTCCTTCATGCCTATGAATGCTCCACACAGGTCCCAATTCTTTTGTTATATATAATTCTACGAGGCCAGCTGACAGCTGCTAAAAATAGATATGTGACACCTTCAAGTTCAGATGCCTTTTATTTTCATTAAACACAGACATGCAAAGGCAGGGCTATGTGCCAGATGAAGAGGGCTTGTGTCCAGAAGGGCTGGCAAAGCTCACCTGACCACCTCCCCTACCTCAGGATTGGCCAGGCTGGATGTCCCCCAGCCTCTCTGCCTTTACACAGGTGACTCCCTCACCTAGAATGCTTCTCCCACTCCTCGGTCCGTTTCATATGGTTCTGTATTCAGCGTCCCACGCCCGTCCACTTTCTCGAACCTGAATACCCCACCTGCTGTTCAGTGTTTTGCCCCTGAACTTGTAAGACACTGAGTCTGCCTCTCGAAGTTAAGCCTCCATTTTACTTCATGGGTTTCTAAACCATAAACTGCTTGCAGTAAGGGACAGAGCCTCAGTTTCCCAGGCAGATGCCCCCTATGAGCCCCCAGCCCAGGGGGCTAGCTGGCCTCGCTCTGCCCCTAAGCATCCATCCCACAGGAGTAGATACCCAGCTAAAGAGCTCTTTATGGGCTGAAAGGGTACGATGAGAAGAGCTCTGTTGAGTGTGAGTCATTGACACTTCCCCTGCTGGGCTGCCATACAGGAAACAGTGGCCCAGGAGTGAGGCAGCTGCCCCGAGGCCCAGGTTGGGTCACAGCACGGCCACCTGCAGTCTCTTCCCTGCTCTGGACAGTCACACACACTGGGGAGAGGGTACAGGCCCAGCCGCGGCTAACGACAGCACCTCCAGCTTCCCCTTCTCCTACCCCCAGAGCCCAGGGACACGGGGTCAGCTCAGCGCGACAAGAACGCAGTGCCTGGTGCAGTTCTGAGGCCAGGCGCTGACATGCGAACCAGGTAAGGACAGACAGCTGGGGTTGAGGGGGAAGACAGAGTACCGAGCCCAAACGCCAGCTCTAGGGTTTCCCTGGCCAGCAAACACATCTGGTTCACACTCATGCACACACGCCCTTGCCTGTGGCCTGCTCAGCCATGGGAGTCGAGGAGTCAGTGGAGAGGGCAGCATGGCCTGGGGCGCAGGCCCCGACACTCACCCACTTTGCAATGGGGCAGCCACGCGAGCTCTTGCCCTCCTTCCCGGTGTAGATGACCTTCTCAATCCGGATGGCTTTCCCCTTCTCTCCGTACCTGCAGGAGGAGATGGACACCACCATTAGCACAACGACTTCCCCAGGACGGCTTTGGGTAAGGAGGAAAACCCAGATTTGCTAAGGAGGAAAGCCAGGGTGCATCAGTCTGGGTTTCTGGTTACTGTGGAAAGGTTTAAATGTGTGTTCTGTGCTGAGAGACACTGGACACAGAGAGGCCACTCGCAGGTGCCCAGGCCATCCGGTTCACCTGCTTCTGCTCTGCTCCCACCTTCTGGCCCACCTCTGTCCCAGGGCAGAGGGGCAGCTATGCGGAAAGGCCCCGGTCAAGCCCTCCGAGCCTCCAGGAAGGCACTGAAACCAAAGGCTAAACCTAAGCATTTGTATCCAGCCATGGTGGCTGAGTCACCCTCAGAGCCTATAAATCCAATAACAAAGACAATAAATGGGGAAATCCTTATTGTTCTCTTGCATGGATTCCCAACTGACATTTGAACAAAATGAGGACGAATACCAAGCCTGGGGAAAATGGCTCCCCAAGCCCCAAATACTGGCTCCAAGGTTCCCGGAACAGGAAACACGACTGGTTCTTGCACACAGCTCTGCCCTGCCTCCCCAGGTCCCTGCACAGAGGCACGTGTCAGAGTCACAGCTCTCTGAGGCCATCTAATGAAGTGCACCATGTCCAAGAGGTGATGAAACATCAATCCCTAGAGCTGACCGACGTGCCCGAGGCCACGCAACCACATGGGGCCATGATGGTTTAAGTACAGCCTTGGGGTCAGGCACACTGGGCACTGGGTTTAGTACTAGCCCAGTCACTTACTTTCTCTGTGACTAAGGCCAAACTCCTGAACTTCTCTAAGCCCCAATTTCCTCATCAGTAAAATGGGGACAAAATTAGTTCCTACCTACTATGCTTGGTAAAAGAGTAAGGGGGATAATGCACATGAAATTCATATTTTAACATGTTTTGATGCTCCTGGCATGAGGGAAAGAGCCAATAAATATTAATGGTTCTCAATAATGTGAACAGCCACCTTACCAAATACCGTATTTTGAATAGTTTTAAATTTCTGCTATAATAACATATCATCTGCAATGAACAGCAATCTCCCACTTCCTCCTTTCCACTATATATACCTCTCTTTTAGTCTCCCATCTCTCTGTGCTGGTCAGCCCTTCTGAAGTGCTAGCAGGCATCTTTTGCTTATTTCCTGGCTTCACTGGAAATATTTTCAACAATCCATGACTGAGCATGAGGCTGGCTGACTTTTGGGTAAAGACAAAACTTCACTTTCAAGAGTTTTACTAAAGGGCTCCTAGTCTAAAGATCTTTAATCAGGAGCTAATGATTACTTTTATCAAATATATTTTTAACATCTCAGGAGATGACAAATGTTTTTTCTCCTTTGATCAGTTAACACGGTATGCTATTTTAATGGGATGTCTAAATTAAATTATCCCTGTATTTCTGTAATGAATCCAATGTGGTCACTGCATATCATTAGTCAAATGTACTGTTTATAGAAGGTGATTTGATCATGGCTACCACAGTTTAAAATACACACAGCCACTTCACTTCTAGGAATCTCTATCTCAGAAATAACTGTACAAATGCACCAAGATTTAGGAGCAAGATATTCATTGTTACAACAAACAAAATTCTAAAACGACCACAAAAAATTTCAAAAACAACTTAAATGCCCTTTATGGAACTGACTAAATAAACTATGCGTTTGTCCTTTCAAGGGAAAATTATGTCATAAAAAAGGACTAGACAGATGTATATGTACTGAGATGGAAAGACATTAAGTGGGGGGAAGCAAATGGTAAATAATGTGTATGTTATGACTGATCCCATTTGGCTTAAAATTTCCCCCAATACATATTTATTTGCAAAGGCTTAGAAAAATCTAAACATAAGCATCAAACTTAAATATATATATTTAAGTTTATATATAAATAAACTTCTGGGAAGAATAATTGGTGGAAAGATTTTCACTCGTAAGAGACTTATTCAAAAAGCCATCAACGGGCATGTTTTATTTTTGTAGTTAAAAAAAGAGAACAAAGTTTTTTTTTTTTAAATGCTGATCTAGGGCTTCCCTGAGTTCCATGTTCTCTATTTCACTCCAGATCTTAGGGAAGTATATCTGGTAGTTTCAACACTAAAATTCTATGCTAGTCCCCTACAGAAAGTATCTAGAAGACGGGACTCTGGGAAGCTTATATAGCTTGGGCTGGATCAAGAGGAAAAGCCCAGATAGTGCAGCTTTTGTTTGGTTCCTGGAAAACTTTCAATTCATACAAGTCTTTATCAGCAAGTGCCTACAAGGGCAGGGTCTGGGCACTGCATGCGTCCTGGGACGGCTGCGGGGAAGCACAGCCCGAGGGGACTGTGCTGCTTTCACCTGATGCCCAAGGAACAGTGAAGGAATATCGAGTTCCCGCAGGAGGGTGAGCTGAGGACACAGCTCTGGCCAGGACCCTCCCCCCGACCCATTCTGCCCTTGTGAGAACTGCCTCCTGCAGGGAACTTCAGACTAAGCTGCCCGTAGAGAGCAAATAAAAGGGCCAGAGCACTGTCTGTTCAGCTTTGCTTTTTTTTTAAATTGGCACTGTCTCCTGGCATTTTAAAGATAATCAACTAACAAACCTGCTGTAGCTCTCTCTCTCTCCTTAAAGATCTCACCTTCCCGCCTATCATTAACAGGCCCTTCTGGCATCTAGATGAACGCCTCTCGAAGGAGAGGCTGAAACCTTATTCTTTCAAAAGGTGACGTGGTAATTTCAGCCCATGCTTCTCAAAGGGTGGTCCCCGGAACAGCAGCGGCAGCCTCTGAACTGCAGGATCTGAAATGGGGGGTGGGCCCGGCATACTGCTTTCAGAAGCCCTCCAGGAGAGGCTGAGTCCACTCGTGTGTGAGAACCACGGATCTAAAGCTGGGTCTCTTCAGGGTTATCTCTACAGTGAAGCTTGGGGGACTTGCTAGCACAGTGTTGGGTCTGCAATGGGCATTTAATGAACACCTACTGTTAGCCTGCAGAGACTCCCTTCCTAGCTAGAGGGCATGCAGTCTGCACAGCGCGCTTTTCTTAGATACCGGCTTGGCAACTGATTCGTCACCTGTGACAGCAAGTACCTGGGCTGCCAGGAGGCTGGGACCCAAAAATAAATGGGGATGATATTTTAGGATTTGCTTTCCACCTACCCCTCCTTTCTCCAAATCTTTACCAGAGACGTCAAAAGCACGAATGTCTCCTTGATTTGAGTTTACTTCCCCTCCCTGCCTCTGACCAACCTCTGGCAGCAGAATTCTCCTGCAGAGAAAGTGTGGAGAGCAGAGACCTCAGGAAGGACACTCTAGGCCATTCACAAGCTAAACCACAGCAGGCTCATTTAACATCAATCATTCACCACCACCACCACCCTTCTTGTTCCAGAAAGGATTTTCAAAAGAGGTCTTTAGGGTGAAAATAGCAGGCGATGAAATCAGAGTAAAGGGGGCTGGGGGGAAACACACAGAACATGATATTTGTACTGAGAATGCAAATGGCAGGGTCTTTTTTGTGTGTATTTTTTGAGAGATGAGCCCTGAACATCTTGTCACACGAGAAATTAAGGAAGCTCACTATTTGTGGTAGTTTACGTATTGCAGAAAAGGCCCGGTTCTTTTCATCCATTCCTGTGGGTGAACATCTGTTGTAGGCAGAACTCTTGATTGGGTTTTTTCAGTTGAGGCCTGCCCCAGGGTGGGTCTTAATCCTTTTTCTCAAGTCCCTTTGTAAGATGATAAAAGGCAGAAAGAGACACAGAAGCTAAGATGAAATTCAGAGAAACACCCAGAGAAGTTTAGGGAAAGCCACAGATGGAGAAACCAGAAGCTAAAGCAATGAAAGCCGAGAGAAAAGGACCAGCAGTTGTTGCCAGGTGCCCTGCTCTCTGACAGAGGAGCCCAAGCTCACTGGTAACAGTCTTCAGAGAAGGTATCGTCAATGCCTTAAACTGGGACATGTCCATGGCTTTAGCACTGTAAATCTGTAAGCTAATAAATACCCATTGTAAAAGCCAGCCCATTTCTGGCATACTGCATTCCAGCAGCTTTAGCAAACGGAAACACCATTCAAAACTCCTTAGAGTCATGTCAAAAGGACTCGGGAGTACCGAATAGGCTCCCAGTGGCCAAAGATGAGACATCATATTACTTCTGGTGGAGGTACACAAATCTGGTGCAAAGCTTACCAGCAGCCAACACAGAGATGGAAAATGCAATCTGCTACATGATTTTCAAGGTCCTTAAGATAAAAATAAACCAGTTGCCGAGGGAAAAAAAAACAGAAGTATTCCTGGTCTTGAGAGGAATTCCTCCTTTGAATCAGTAGATCTACAGTTGGCTGTTATTTTTAAAGCAGTGAGAAAAAAATAGGCAAATCTAAACTTTATCACTATCTCTTAATCTTCATTTCAAAACATACCTTCATTTCAAAACATACTCTTCTATAACTAAAAGTTATTTAGGGAGCTGTCGGGAAAGCTTATAAAATTTCTAACATATAAACTGTCCCAGATCAAACTTGTACATCTGAATCCCCTGAAACCCTCACACAGCTAAGGTCAGTGACAAGGTGTTCCTTATAAAATCACCAGCCAAATGATGCCTGGTCCAGCCTCAAAACTGTACACACACACACACACACACACACACACACAGAGGCAACGCAGGGGTGCATGTACAACTGTTTTTTGTTTGCTTTGTTTTTTAATTTTTATTTATAAAACCAAACAAACCTGAACATTCTTAACATAGAAACATTCCACACTTGGTGTGTGCAATCAGTGGCTCACAATATCATCACATAGTTGTATATTCATCACCATGATCATTTCATAGAGCATTTGCACCATTCCATAAAAAGAAAAAACTCATACATACCATACACTATGCCCCTCCCTCTCACTGACCACTAGTATTTCCCTCTACCCAATTTATTTTAACATTCGTTCCCCTATTATTTATTTTTAATCCATATTTTTTACTCATCTGTCCATACCACAGATAAAAGGAGCATCAGAACAAGATTTTCACAATCACGCACTTTGCGAAAGCTATATCATTATACAATCATCCTCAAGAAACATGACTACTGGAACACAGCTCTACAGTTTCAGGCACTTCCCTCTAGCCCCTCTAATACACCTTAAACTAAATAGGCGATATCTATACAAAGCGTAAGAATAACCTCCAGGATAACCTCTTGACCTTGTTTGTAATCGCTCAGCCATTGACACTTAATTTTTTCTCATTTCTCTCTTCCCCCTTTGGGTCGAAAAGGTTATCTCAGTTCCTTGATGCTGAGTCCCAGCTCATTCTAGGATTTCTGTCCCCCGTTGCTAGGGAGGTTTACACCTCTGGGAGTCATGTCCCAAGCAGAGAGGGGGAGGGCAGTGAGTTTGCTTGCCATGTTGAATGAGAGGCCACATCTGAGCAACAAAAGAGGTTCTCTAGGGGATGACTCTTAGGCCTAACTTTAAGTAGGCTTAGCCTATTCTTTGTGGGGATAAGTTTCATATGAACAACCCCCAGGATTAAGAGCTTGGCCTATTAATTTGGTTGCCCCCACTGCTTGTGAGAATACCAGGCCTTCTCCAAATGGGGAAGCTGAATTTTCCCCCTTTCTCAACATTCCCCCAAGGGGACTTTGCAAATACTTCTTTATTCACAGTTGCAATCACTCTGGGATTTATCAGGGCATCACTCTGGACAAACCTACAAAATTTCATGACCTTTTCAAGGTTCGATGTATTTATGGTATTCAATTAAACTGTTCATGTATGTTATATTAGGAAATGCAGTAGTCAAAATATAAATTTTGTACCAAATAAACATTTTTTCTTTAGTCTCACACATGTTAAATTTTAAAAATACGAATTACCATCTATTTTCAACATCCTGCAATACTAACATTCTTTTGTTCTTCCTCATTCAAAAATATTTTTTAATTTGTACATTTAGTCAATACCATCGTACACTCTAGGCATTCCTAGATTATACCGTCTTATTCTTTGTCGTCTATCTTTCCTTCTGGTTTCATTTGTGCCCCCAAGCCCTCCTCCCTCTATCATTCTCACATTCAGCTTCATTCAGTGTACTTATATTATTGTGCTACAATCAGGTAGTATTGTGCTATCCATTTCCGAATTTTTACAATCAGCCCTGTTGCACAATCTGTAACCCTTCAGCTCCAATTACTCAATGTCTACCCTATTTTATCTCCTGATGACCTCTGTTCTTTTTTTTTTTTTTCCCAACTTTTTTATTGTATTGTATGACATATATACAAAGCAAAGAAATAAAAAAGCAATAGTTTTCAAAGCACTCTTCAACAAGTGGATACAGGACAGATCCCAGAGACTGTCATGGCTACCATACGATCCTCTCATATTTTTCCTTCTAGCTGCTCCAGAATACAGGAGGCTAGAGGGCTTAAATATTTTATCATCACAATAGACTTTTTTTTCTTTTTTGTGTGTGAAAAATAACATACATACAAAAAAGCTATAAATTTCAAAGCACAGCACCACAATTAGTTGTAGAACATATTTCAGACTTTGACATGGGTTACAATTTAACAATTTTAGATTTTTCCTTCTAGCTGCTCTAAAATACCGGAGACTAAAAGAGATATCAATTTAATGATTCAGCAATCATATTCGTTTGTTAAGTCCTATCTTCTATGTATAACTCCACCTTCACCTTTGATCTTTCCATACCTCTCTTTAGGGTTGTTTGGCCTATGGCAGTTCAAAATTCACAATTACTGTTTTAAATCTGCTTCATTCTCATGGACTCAGAGGGGCAAGCAAATCAATAGGACAAGCTCTTAATCCTGGGGTTTGTTCATATGAAACTTATCCCCACAAAGGATAAGATCAGATCAGATCTTTGATCAAATACTTTTCTGATGTGTTTTGAATATAAATGCTTCCAGATGCTCTAGGATAATTAAGAGTGATTCCAGCAGGTCACTGTGCTCCACCCATCCTACCTTTTATTAGCTCAGGGAAGCCTTTACAGATAGATCCAAATCATGCTCCCTGTTATTAATGGCAGTATTAATTTAGCTCTCCTGGTCAGACAAAAGCTGGTTCCCAAATTTGTGGAAACTCTAAGCCACTAAGTCTTCCACACATTTGCTTGAATATGTATGAGCAAACATACGTTTATGCTTGCATAAGCTTTCTCTTTACTGTTAAAATACTAATGCTTGTTATAAAAAAAAATGCTATCAACAGATATCTATGAGGTTTTCCTTTTGTTTAGTGTTTACTATGTGCCTGGGCCTTAGTGCTTTACAAACATCAATACAGTTTATCCTTACAATATTAAGGATGTTAGTTTGTTTGTATGGGCAAGCTCTGGGAATCAAACCCAGGTCTATGGCATGGCAGGCGAGAATTCTGCCTCTGAGCTACCATTTCACTGCCCAATGGATGTATTTTTATCATCACTATTTCTTTTACAGATAAGAAAAGTAGTGGCTGGGCCAGCTACTTACTCTAGCTCCAGTGTTTCAGGCTCTTTACCCACCCAGTTCAATGACCTCTCTGAGAACTCACAGTATTTCTATAGGATGGGACTTTGTACATTAAGTTTAAGATCTCTAGCTACACAAACTGTTTAAAAAACAAATGAAAAAAAAAAAAAAACAGAGCTATTAAGCACTCTGTAGTCCTGAATTTGGACTGGAAGTCTCAGTATAAACTTATGATGCAAATTTAACACAGCTCTTTTTACTGAAATGGCCAAGAAACAACGAGCAACCCAGCATCAACGGGCACCCTCACACCTAGACTCTGATTTCTAAGCACTTTCTCTTCCCATGAAAGGAACCAGGATATCTTAGAAAAATGTACAGCATAAGCCCAGAGTATCTTGTCATAAGAGAATCAAGAAAGTTACTGAAGAATCCTAGAACTATGTCAAAAGGCCTCAGGAAACAATCCCAATAGGCTCCCACTGGCCAAAGATAAGGCATTAGAGTCTTCCTAATGGAGGTGTAAAACACAACCATGACGTAGTTTTGAAATAAAGAGAAAGAAAAGCAGTCCCACCCTGACCAGGCTTTTAGATCTAACTACCAGTTCACAGGACATACAAAGGGCAGAAGCACAGGTTAAAAAATTCCACAGGAAAGCAATAAGCAAGGTTAAGACTGTGGGAAACTTTACAGGACAAACAACCTTGTTCTTCAATATATACATTTCAAAGAAAAAAACAGGAAGATGGAGTGTGGACCTTCAGATCAAAAGAAACTCAGAAGCACTGGACATGAGGAACGCTTCCTCCTTCCACCATCTCCCTCTCTGTATGTCCTGCACGTGGCCTAGCACAAGGCCATGAAAATGCAGTGCTTAGAAGC
This sequence comes from Myrmecophaga tridactyla, assembly GCA_004026745.1. NCBI lineage: Eukaryota > Metazoa > Chordata > Mammalia > Pilosa > Myrmecophagidae > Myrmecophaga > Myrmecophaga tridactyla. The sequence goes on from PVIY010026239.1 coordinate 32,665, forward strand.
CATATTCCATGGGCAGGCGCCACTTCTCCCTGGACACCTGGGCATCACTCACCGCTCCTCCATGAGTTCCCGGATAGAGGCTACAGTGGGGCCAGATCCCAGGTGAGTGTAATATGGGCCTTCATCTTTCTCCACTATTTGTTCTGCAGAAACACAAAGAGTAAACATTTGGAGATATCAGTCAACATTAATTTCGTAAGGCAAACCACCAAAAGGAAAATGAAGAGACACATAAAGCAGGAAATCCAACGGCTTTCAAACGTGCAAAAACGCGTTCAACCTCCTTAGAAATCAAGAAAAACAAATTAAGCCACAATGCAATACCATTACACACTGACCAAACTGGCAGAAATTTAAACTCTTGATAAAACCAAGTTTATCAAGAATGTGGTCTAAGCACTTTGGGATTCGATTTACCATGACCAAGTAAAGCTAAAGATTCACATAGTCTATGACCCAGCAATTCCATTTCTAGATACATACTCTAGACCAAGAGTCAACAAACTTTTTTTTGTAAAGGGAGGGGCAGTAAATATTTTAGGCTTTGTGGGCCATACCACCCATCTCTGTCATGACTAGGCAACTCTATCACCATAGTGGCAAAAGTGGCCATAGATCATACACAAATATATAAGTGGGTGTGACTGTGTACCAACAAAACTTTATTTTCAAAAACAGGCGGCAGGTCATAACTTGCCAGTCCCTGTTCTAAATGAAATCTTGGTCACATGCATTAAAACACATAAACAAGGATTTTCATGGCAGCACTGTTTGAAATAATCAAAACTGGAAATAACCCATAATCCAGCAACAGTGGTATGGATAAATAAAATGCAGTAGAGTCATATGATGAAATCTATTCAGGGATGAGCATAAACAACCTGAAACATCATACTCAGTGAAAGAAGCACAACACAGAAGAACACAATACAGTATGTCTCCACTAAAGTAATATTCAAAACAGGCTAAACTACACTCTACTGTGTAAGGATTGTGTGATCCCTACATGTGGTAGAATTACTACACTGAACCCTAAGGAACTGCAGATATTCAACAATTTTTGTTCTTCAAAAAAAAAAAAAAGGTAATTTCTTATTGTTCAATCTTACTATAAAGAAAAGTAAATCACTGCAAAAGTCAAAAGAGTGGTTACCACTGGGGGACTGAAGAGAAATGAGATTGGGAAGGGAACACAAGGGATTTCTGGGAGGCTGGAAGTGGCCTATTTCTTGATCTAGGTGGTGGCCAAAAGGTGTTCATTTTATAGGCTTTCATGAAACTGTATATGAATGTTTTGTAAACTTTCCTATATAAATAATTTTAAATTTTGATAATGTAAAAAAAAATTTCATATCAATTTTATGCAGAACGTTATACTCAGTTCTATGGGGGATCCAAGACAGGAGAATACCTGATCATTGCCTTTAAGAAGTTTATGATCTTGCTGGGTAGATGAGACCCACAAAAATCAATGGGGAAAGATGAATTTTTCAATCAATAGTGTTAGGACAACTGGGATATATATCAAAATATATACCAAATATATTCCAAATATACCAAAATACATTCCAAATGGCTGAAAAATTTAAATACAAAAAAATAAAACTAGACAAGTACTGGAAGAAAGAAATGGTAGAGTTTTTTTAAATTAATCATGGGGAGTAGAAAAGGTCTTTTCTAAGGATGACATGAACTTCAGAAGCCACAATAAAAATTTTTATATATTTAACTAAAAAAAATTTCTGTGGTAATAACTATCAAAAACACAGTCCAAAAGGTGAACAAACTGGGGGCGGGGGGGGGGCGGGGATATCTGGAAATCACATCAGATGAGAGGCTAATTTCCTTACAATATCAAGAACATAGTTGTACATGTTACTGCACACACACACATGCACACACACAAAAACCAACAGGACTACACAACACAAAGAGTAAACCCTAATGCAAACAGCGGGCTAGAATTAATAGCATCATTATAAAAGTGTCATCAACTATGACAAGGTTACCATACTAGTTAGTGCAAAATGTTAACAGGGAAAATTGTGTGTGGGGGGGGTTATTGGGACTCTGCACTTTTTGCACGAGTCTTCTATAAACCTGCAACTGCTTTAATAATAACAATAAAAAAAAGTCCTTTTAAAGAAAAGAGCTCCAATAACTAAATAAGGCCAATAACATCAATAAGAAAAATGGGGATGGGGAGGGAGGCTAAAAACAATTCTTAGAAAGGGAAATGCAAATGGCTCGAACATATGTAAAGCTAAAATAAGTTCTGATTTTCACCTTTCAGATGAGTCACCATCAATAAGCCTAAGAACTCCCTGCGTTGGTGAGGCATGGCAAAACAGGCAGGAGAGAAAGCAATTTAGCAATACATTCAAATTACACAAACATGTACAACATTTGGCCCAGTAATTTCTGAGAAGTTCAGATTCTTTTAGGAATTTATTTCTAGAAATTTGGTTACATTATCTGCAAATGTACAAAACAGTAAGTGCATAAGAAAATTCATCATATCATCATCCTTTGTAATGGCAGAAACGATCCGACTGTCTGTCATTAAGGATTAGTTGGCTACACTGTGGCTCATCCATATAATGAAACACTAACCAGCTGGCAAAAGAAATTAGGCAGCTTTGGATTTGCTGAAAGAAAATGACTTCCAAGCTATTTTAAGGGAGAAAGAAGCAAATTGCAGTATAGCATGAATAATAATGCTATAGTTAGTGGACCCCCAAATCACACATACATTCACAGATGTACACACACACACACAAGCATAAATGCACGTATGTCATTATCCACACTAAGAATAGCAGGATAAGAACAAGTTCGTGAAAATGAGTTTAGTTGTATTCCCAATTAAAAAAAAAAAAGGCAACAACAACAATAAAAACTGGTAAGCAATGGCGTGTGTGGGCACAGCCTCTGTACACCCCCCATGGGACCCCCACCTCACACCACCTCTACACACCTCCCAGAGGGCCTCCA